>PISX010004086.1:0-126922 GCA_004024625.1 Mellivora capensis | reverse complement strand
GGGGGCAGAAAAAGAAGAAAAGAAACAAGATGGGATTGGGAGGGAGACAAACCATAAGTGACTCTTAATCTCACAAAACAAACTGAGGGTTGCTGGGGGAAGGGGGTCGGGAAAGGTGGGTGGGGTAATGGACATTGGGGAGGGTATGTGCTATGGTTAGTGCTGTGAAGTGTATAAACCTGGCGATTCACAGACATGTACCCCTGGGGATAAAAATTTGTTTATAAAAAATAAAAATTAAAAAAAAAGAGTTCCTGCTATAATGCATATTTAATAATATTCTGCAAACATAAGAATTTGCTCTGATGAGAACATTTTGAAATGGGAGTGGATCATGCCAAATTTGGAAGCAGCCATATACTGTTTAGTTTTACCTCATGATGTCATTAATATTTCACATTCTCCTGCCCATGTCCAAAGATGGTATTAATCAGTGACATCATGGGATGCCTGGGTGGCTCAGTTGGTTAAGCCTCTGCCTTCGGCTCAGGTTATGATCCCAGGGTCCTGGGATCAAGTCCCACATCAGTCTCCTTGCTCAGCGGGGAGCCTGCCTCCTACTCTGCCTGCTTGTGCTTTCTCTCTCTGACAAATAAATAAATAAAATCTTTTTTAAAAAAAAATCAGTAAATCAGTGACATCATTTGGAATCCAGCTCTCTTATATTTCTTTTTTCTCATGGCAAAAAAAAAAAAGTCTCCTAGAGAGACTCTAGGGGTACTCTCAAGTGGTAAGCTTTCTGGTTCTAGTTAGAAAGTGAACAGAAAGGGACTTTAGACTTAGGACTTCTTGTCCTTTTTTATTTCCGTTTGAAGGCTTCATCTCATTTCATCCTGGAGTAACAAGGACTAAAATGTGAGGTTGCCGCAGGTGACTGTTAATAATTTGTCACAAAAGTGAACTGTTGCCTTAGGACTGCTATCCCCACCAGCTTCCCATCCCTGTTCAGTCTTGAGGAGGCAGGGTCAGCTGAGAAAACAGTAGCAAAGAAAGAGAAGTATGTGCTGCCTAGCTCTTTCCTCTTAACTGGCTTTGAATCAAGAACTAATTTATTTTTTTTCATAATCAAGGACAATACATGAAATATATCATAAAGTTTCCACCAACAATGTACTTGTATTTTTAAAACAATAAATAACAAGGTAGGGAGAATCATAATGATAGAACATTTTCCTTAATCTTCTCAAAATATAAGGAAAGGATTCTTAATGAAAAAAATGTGAGTGAATGCAGAAGTATATTCAGTGATCTACCTCACCATTTTACTTTACACCCATGTCTTGCAACTTTACTGTGTAGTATGCAACATACCATAGACATAGAATACTGAAGACCAACCAGTATACTGCACAAGAATGCCAGCTAAAGGCATTGCAATTACAGCTCCAGCATATGAACCTAAAATAAAAGGGAGAATGGGAGATAGGTAAGTGAAAGAAATAGAAATTCTTGACTTCATCTCATGTCTCTTGGTAGGCTCTCACAAACACTCTTGCACACTCAGGTGCATGTACACTCATACCTCTCTATCTCCAAATACATATATATGTCTATATATATAGCCAGTGACACAGGACTACATAAGCAGATGTGACCTACTTATCCCAAGACACAAAAGATATCTAAAAATAATAACACTATAATAAAAAAATAAATTTAAAAAGACTTACAAAAATTATTCATGAATATATTTGAAAATTTAGATAAAATGGATGAACTAGAAAAACACAAAACACAGAGGAAACAGAGGATTTAAGGAGACCGATAAGAATTAAAGAAATTGAAATGGTGGTCAAAAACCTTTCCTCATGTATACACACACACATGTGTATACTTGAGGAAAGGTGAGCTTTTAGAGGTGAGCTTTATCCCCTTCCAGGTCTTATCCAAGTTGTTCCTGAACTTTTACCCACCATAACTGTCTGCATGCAGGACTCACCACAAAAGGAAGTGGTTGCCAATCTACTCCTCTCTAGAGGAGGAGCCCATTTACTCCATATCCCGTGACATGCTGGGTAGGTGACACCCTGTGATAGGGAAGACGTATATCACCATTAAAGATTCAGGGTCACTGAAAAACAAGCACATTCCCTTCTCTGACATTGTCTCCTCAGAATGGGCCCAAGCATTAGAAAAAGCTGCTACTCATAGATCTTTGCTAATTCCCTGAAATTCCACTTTAAAAACTTTCAGCCCAGATCAGGTAAGACATGGCTTCTTTTTAGTGACCTGTCCAAATTCTCCACACCCTTCGAGTATTCCTTCTACCTCAGTTCCCTTCTGATGAAGGCAAAAGAAAAGACCCTCTATTACTCCATTCATCTGGAACTCTGAATAGTTTGAGAAATGTGGGAGGCCTTTTTGTGAGGCATTAAACACAGTGTTTCCCAAATATAAGGAATCCATACAGAGGAAGCTAAAGCTAGATCCTTGAAGCTTACACTTCCTGAAAGTAGTGTCTAGAACATAAGACTTCTAAAATAATTACTCATTTTATACATTTTTATTCTACCAATCTCCTCTTTCTTTTTGGAGAGAAAGGGGAATGTTTTCAGTGCTTAACACTTTATCTGACTTATCTACTCCCACTGTATTTCAGGAGAAGAGAAGGGCAATTGGTAGGCCAATCTGAAATTTTAAAAAGTCAATCATTAGAGTTATATTCCCAAAGAATAGAGTCAATGAAATATTTTAGTGAAAACTCAAATCGTGATTCAAGTCCAACAAGGATTTGGTATAAATCTCCCAAAAGGTATTAATTCAGGGTTACCACCAGCAAAGGACAGACAAAAATTCTCCTTACAGCACATCAACCAAAGTGCCTATCCTTCTTTTTTTGCCCCCAATCAAATAGTCACTAAACATTTCTTTAATACCACTTAATTCTAGAGAAGAGGAGGCAAGCAGTCATAGTCACACTTCAGCATTATTTAAACACAAAATATCTGAATGTTTAAATTTTCCAATTTTTCAAGCATACTATGTAGACACAACCTTATAAAATGTTTATCTGTAGATCCAGTCAAAGATAATCTGCTGGTTCTGATTAACATGCCAACCTTAGGATGGTGCCATCCTAGGGTTCCATACCTCAACAAGCCCCTGCAATATCCGGACAAAGATGACACACCCATAATGCACTCTGGCTGCTGATGGGATTAGCATATTCAGAGTAGAGGTAAGAAGTATGGCAGCTCCAAAAACCCTGAAAAAGAGCATGAGTTAATGGCTCTAAATTTCTCAGGTCAAGTTAAAAGCAATTTTAAGGTAGGTTTTTTATTTTTCCCCTGAAAGAAATATGTTCTTGATGAGTTAGCTACTACAAAGAGATACTTTGACTATCTTGAAATGTTACATTATTGAAGCATAAGAAATAAAAGATTCAATAAATCCAGTTATATGTACTTATATTTATTTTCTTAATAAATCTAATTACAAATTGCAAATATTAGGACACCTGGGTGGCTCAGTCAGTTAAGACTCTGCCTTCTGCTCAGGTCATGATCTCAGGGTCCTGGGATTCAGTCCAGGGAGCCTGCTTCTCCCTCTCCCTGCCACTCCTCCTGGCTTGAGCTCTGTGTCTCTCTCTGACAAACAAATAAATAAAATCTTAAACAAACAAACAAACAAAAAAACAAATTGCAAATATTTATCAAATCATTGTTGATAGTTTGGGTTGATATCTCAGTCTACAATGTAAGCTGCTTTGGGGCAAGACCTTGTTTTTCAAGTCTACTGTTATATCCCTAATACAGCACAGTCCCTGACACATAGCAGATACTCACTGAAAAGTTGTCAAAAACTAACAAACGCCTGAATGGAGTTATATCTCACATTATATAACTGTTTGAGACTTCCCTAGAAGCTGCATGTACATAAAAATCTAATGAATGCAATTATATTTTAAATGCCCCAAGAAGGGGTGCCTGGGTGGCTCAGTGGGTTAAAGCCTCTGCCTTCGGCTCAGGTCATGATCCCAGGGTCCTAGGATCAAGCCCCGCATCAGGCTCTCGGCTCAGCAGGGAGCCTGCTTCCTCCTCTCTCTCTGCCTGCCTCTCTGCCTACTTGTGATCTGTCAAATAAATAAATTAAAAATAAATAAAAATAAATAAATGCCCCAAGAAATCTCATGATCAGATCCGACAGCACAAGTATTGGTAATGAAAATAACTATTACTTAATATATATATTTTTTATTTCCTTTTTGTGTATGTGAGTGGGGGTACTTTCTGAGGCACACCTCTAGATGCACACATACACACAACAATTCAGAAAAGAATTGTTGAAAATACAGTGCTCATACCTTCCTCCACCTGTAAGCAAAAATTCCACTTTGTTCTTAAAAAAATCTTCCATAATGTTCATACTAAGTAAGAAAAATATTCCCTTTAGGGAAGTTTAGGAACTTTAGAAATATTGTCTTGTGGAGAAGTTTGGGGACACACTATCTCTAATGAGCTAAGCTGTGTGTCCTCTACAAGTTTTATCCAGCTGAACATTGAGCCTTGAATTCAGTGAAGATTGTTGCCTCACAGAAGCTCTGATTCTTCCAGTGGGTCCATTTAAGCAATAAGAGTTAAAGACTGAAGTTCTGAAAGGGGCCTTGATTGTTATTTTTTTTTAAGATTTTATTATTTATTTGACAGAGAGAGAGATCACAAGTAGGCAGAGAGGCAAGCAAAGAAAGAAGGGGAAGCAGGCTCCCGGCTGAGCAGAGAGCCTGATGCTGGGCTTGATCCCAGGACCCTGGGATCATGACCTAAGCCAAAGGCAGAGGCTTTAACCCACTGAGCCACCCAGGCACCCCGGGGCCTTGATCATTATTAATCAGCTACAGAAATCTGAGAAATGACTATGAAGGGCTGAAGGGGATCAGCTGTTTTTCTATGAATCACAGACCAGGTCAAATACTTTTGTTTACGTGATGTAACCCAATATCTGCCTGTCCTCAGTGGTTTCTCACCACTGAGGTCGACACTCAGGAGGTAAATATCCTGTTCCATTCTGCCTCTATGCTGTTTGCTGAATAGGTATCTTTAGGCTTGAGTCAAAGAATAACCTATTTCCTAAATGTGTCGCAAAATAGAAACTTCCTATTTCTAAAAATGATTACTCCCATTACGACGCCACACACCCAGTGACGTTGATTTTTTTTTTCAGAAAAAGAAAGGCAAAGTTCCATAACCTGTCTTTATAAATAAGAACACAACATTGTTATAAAAATTGATTTAAAATGCATTTTTATGAATCATTACTTCTACGTCGAAAGAATTTTCACCTCTCTTAAAAATGCAATCCGAATGTTCTTGTACGCAAACTCCAGGACATTTTGGAGGTCTCCTTTAATAGGAGAAAGTGTATGGGGCATGTTTCCTGGACCTAGTGGTGAATGGTGCAAGTTCCCAAAGCTGGTGAGATGAGCATATGTTTCTACTGTTCTGGGAGTGCAGTGTTACTTGTGTAACAGAGAGGATGAAAGCAGGAAGGGCAAATGACATTGGAGTTTTGGTCGTATGGGTAGGCTGCCTGGGTACTGCCAAACTCGGGCTGACTGCATTTTCTGTCGATGAATCCCATGTTGCTTATGGGAACCTCGATAAGAAAAGACATTGACCCTGCTTCAGGCTTTAAGAATAATGAGAACCAGAGCTACATAATGTTACAGGTTTTTTGAAAGTGTTTATATGAGGTATGCACCCGCCCCATTTAGCCCTTCAGAAGAATCCCTATAAACTGTTGTCCATGAACCAGCTGCATCAGAATTCCCTGGAGAGCTTATTAAAAATGCAGATTTTTCACACCAGAGGTCCAAATCAGACTGTGCTGGGAGTGAATTCTGAAAATCTGTGTGTTTTTTTTTTTTGTTTTGTTTTTTTTTTAAAGATTTTATTTATTTATTTGAGAGAGAGGCAGTGAGAGAGCATGAGTGAGGAGAAGGTCAGAGGGAGAAGCAGACTCCCCGTGGAGCTGGGAGCCTGATGCGGGACTCGATCCCGGGTCTCTGGGATCATGACCTGAGCCGAAGGCAGTCGTCCAACCAACTGAGCCACCCAGGCGTCCCGAAAATCTGTGTTTTAATAAGAAACCCAGGTGATAATTTTGCACGCTCAGATTTGAGGAAAAAAAAACCCATAAGGTTTATATCTAGTTTTATCTAATACGTGTGTCTTCTTTTATGATAATTTCTTGTAAATATGATGCATGAAATTTATTTTCTATGAATATAACTTTCAACCATCACTTTTTCTGAAGGGCTTTAAAATAGTGCATCTGCCAGAGGGAGATGAATTTTACTCATTCTGTAGTTCAAGGTTTCTCAACCTCCACTCAACTTTATTTCAGGATGGCTAATTCTTGGTTGTGGGATGTTGTCCTGGGTATTGTACATCTAGCGGCTTTTCCATGTTAGAAGCCAGTAGCATTTGACCCCAAGTTATAACAACCAAAAACATCCACAAAAATTGCGAAAGGTCCCTTGGGCGAAAAAATCACCCACCAGTAGAACTGAATCAATTATAAACTGTTTGTTGAGCTCCCATTAGAGTTAGACCTCAATCTAGTAAGTGCTTCTTCAACTTGCTAGACCCCATGCTAACAGCTCACATGCCATAAAATCCACAACCACTTCACAACCCAGTGAGATGGATCTAATTCATACATCCGTTTCATAGATGAAGAAACTAAGCCTGAGATAAGTGAAAACACTTGCACAAGTTGTTCTTCAGTTCCAAGTAGAAGAACCCTGGTTCAAATCTAATTCCAAAGCCAGTGGGGTTTACTACAGGGTTTTCATCTGATTATGCACAAATGCAGTTAGTAATACGTTTCAGGATTCTAACTTTAAATTTAAATAATAGTCTTCACAGAGCTATTTGAACTCACTCTACTATTGCTGAAAGAAAACACCAATAGATCCATTTTAAAGTTTATTTTCTACTCTTGTTCTGGATAGTGTTTCTAATTATATAATCTTGTGACATATCTAAATGCTTCCTACTTTTAAGTTCGTAAATTCTTTTAATTATCCCTTTTTTCATTATTAGTTGCTATTGGATCATAAAAACACATTGACTTTTTTTCTATTTAAAAATGAAATCCCTCAGACTTTTCAGACCCTCATCTTCTTTTTAAAATCTCATAGCATTGTTATCCAACTCAATACCCAGATAATTAAAATTCTGATTATCCGATTCTTGCCCAGTATGGGAAGCCTTCACACTTTCTCTTGCTGTGCTACACACAGCCAAAATTAAAGCAGCCACTTCATTCAACATTCATTTATTCATTCACACTCCAACTCTTTGTGAGACTATATTTAGAGTAGGGTACGGTGCTGAGGAGGAAAAGGGAGCTAAAACTTACCAAGCACTTACTATAAACACTCCACCTACATTAATTCATGTAATCCTCACAACTACTCTCTGAGCCACACAGTCATCTCAGTGTACAAATAGGAAACTGGAGACAATGATTGTGCAAGACAAAAGCAAGAGGTAAAGCGGAAACCGGAATCCAGGGCTCTCAGACATGAAAATCTGTGCTCTTTCACTGGTATGATGCTATTAGGCACTCAGGAGAAAGATAAAGATGGTCCTGGGTGTAGTAGGAGAAAGGAAGGGAGAGACAAGTACCAGGAGACAACTTAAGCCAAAGGTCATAAGAGGAGTACAAATGAAAAGCCAGAGAAGGGATTCCATCCCATTCCAGCTGGGATGACCAAGAAGCAAGCCCTTCACAGGAATACTTTCATGTTGGGTCTTGGAAGACGAACATTTAAAAAAAAGAAAAAATAAGTAAGAAGTTCTAAAAAGGGGAAATGGATCAGCAAAGTTTCAAAAATGGAAGGGATTTCATTCTATATTAGAAAATAGGTCAATATTTAAAATGCCTGGACATGGTGGTACCTGGTACCCCAAGCAAGAGAAGTAGGCCATTGAGAGTGAGATTATGAACAAGGAAAGTGTGAGGAGGGTGTGAGGAAATACAGATTAAACAAGAAGGGGAAGAGTGGAGTCTGTAATTTCCTGGCATCCTGGAGACAATGCAACTTGGAGTAATTGTAGAGGGTAAACAATGATGAAGCCCTTAAGATGAAGTAATCACAAAGCTTACTAGAATTAAGGGGAGAGGGGTCTAGGAGCCCAGGGAGACAGAAAGTGATCAGGATCCATGTAAATTTTGGTGAGATGCTGGCTTTCAGATGAGCAAGGCACCAAAGTCACTAATGGTGGTGGAGGTGGGGGAAGTGACATAAATATGGTACAGAAATTTTTATAAGACCATTGTTTCATCACTCAATAACTGTGTGACTGGAAAGTTAGTTAACTTCTCTAGACTTCTGATTCCTTGCCTATAAAAAGGGCAGAGTCATGTAATGATCAAGAGTCTAAGGCTAGGCTGCTTGGCTTTGAAGTTCATTTCTGTTATCTATTACTTGAGTGATCTTGAGCAGTTATTTAACTAACCATGCTTCATTCATTGTCTGTAAAATGGGGCTATTAGCATAACTTATGTGTTATTATAAGTAAAGCATCTAGAAGAATGCCTGGGATAGTCTAAGCATTTAAAGGGTGTTAGGATCTGTACAATGGTGATATTCATCTATTAAATATCATAGGATTGCTGTGAGACTAAAAATGATGCACTTCAAAGGCACCTGGCACATAAAAATAAATCCATAAATGTGAGTCAGTCAAGTAGGAATAATAATAAATCACCAATGTTTATTGAATTGTTAGCATATTTCAGTCACTGTTCTAGATTCTCATTTTAAGCTAATAATAATATCAGCATGCAGCTACTGCTGTCCTTATTTCATAGGTAGAATAACTAAGTGCAAGTGAGTTTAAACAGCTTGCTACAGTCACATGGATACTAAGTGGAGAATTGTGATTTGTATTGACTTGGTCTGGTTATAGATCCTAGATGCTTATCTGCTAAGCTCTACTCTACTGTAATGGCAGCAGAACTAGTACTCATACAGTGCCATCAGCAGCAGATAAAAATGGCAACCATTTGGGAAGACAAAAACATATTGAATAATCGATGATAGCAGCAATGAGGAGTGAAAAAAAAAAAGGGCTTCTTCTCCTGTCCTAGGTTTCAAAGTAGTTGAATTGGGAAGCTTATATAGGGAGACTTTTGTCTTTTTATGAGCAAAGTCTAGCTTTCAAAAAAGAAATGGAAGAAATCGAACTAAGTATAGAATACAAGTTCTAGAATATAAAATAGTTCAGCACAGGGATTTTCAGATTTCATCATTCACAATCATCATCTGCAGGGGCTTGTTCAAACACAGATTGCTGGGAGCCAGAGCTTCTTGCTCAGGAGGTTTGTATGGGTCCTGGGAATATGCATTTCTCACTATTTTCCAGATGATGCTGATATTACTTTTTCTGACTTGGGAATCTTTGGTTTAGCAGTACTATGCTAGCTATTCCCCCAAGACATCACAGAAAGGACAGATCTGGGGCAGGACTGGGGACAACCCTAAAATGGACAGTGGTAGACAGAGCTGGAAAAGGGGGTTTACCTTTATTTATAGAAGGGAAGGGCAAGAATGGAATGAGAACACCTGCTAAAAGGCACAATATCCCTTACAAAGCACAAATTATAATTAGATGGTTGGATCAAGATCCAAAGTGAAGTTCTCTGGGCTAATTTCAACTGCCCTCACTGGCCAAATTGCCTGAGCAGCTGCCATATTTCTCCTGGGGACATATAAACAGCATACTATAATATTAAGACTAAAAGCTGTTGTTACGGTATGTGAATTCAAATTCCAATACTAATTTCTTTCTAAGTATAATGTTGGGCAAGTTGTTATTACTTAAATTCTCTAAGCCTTACTTTTTTCCATTTGTAAAATGGAAATAATAAGTTTTCATACTTCAAAGCACTATCATGAAGATTAAATGAATCAGTTATGAAAGGGACAGTACCTGGTTCATAGTAAGTGTTTTATAAATATCAACTATCATTATACAGGAATTTCCCAACAGTCATTAGAGTTTTCAGAGAATTCTTATTCTTTGCCCTTTTGCTATCCCAGCATGCTTTTGCCCTGGTTAAATAGTATTGCTTCTTCTTTTTTTTTTTTTTTTAATTTGTTATTTGACTGACAGAGATCACAAGTAGGCTGAGAGGGAGGCAGAGAGAGAGAGAGGAGGAAGCAGGCTCCCTGCTGAGCAGAGAGCCCAATGCGGGTCTCGATCCCAGGACCCTGGGATCACAACCTGAGCTGAAGGCAGAGGCTTTAACCCACTGAGCCACCCAGGCGCCCCAATAGTATAGCTTCTATAACAATAGATTCAGGGTTGTTTGTGTCATCTTGAAATTCTAGCAGCTTAGGGGCACCTGGGTGGCTCAGTCAGTTAAGCTTCTGGCTTTGGCTCATGTCATGACCCCAGGGTTCTTGGATCCAGCCCTGTGTTCCTGCTCTGTGAGGAGTCTGCTTGTCCCTCTCTCTCTGCCCTTCCCCCCAATTTGTGTTCTCTCCGCTCAGTCTCTCAAATAAATAAATAAATAAATAATGATCTTAAAAAAAAATAAAAGAAATTCTATCAGTGTAAAGTGCATGAAGACATAGAGTAAAAATTCTATGTCCCATTCTGAAGGCATATTGAGTGTACTAAGCCGCATCAGCTCTCACTCTGTGCCTCCACAAGCCATCTAAAATATCTGGCAGGAAACAAAAGATTTTTTTAAATGTACAGCCTTGTCCAAATGAATTATGTGTGTCTTGGTTTTTGGCACACCACCACCCTTATCCCTAATACCTACCCACCACACACACGGGCGTACACACACACACATACACACACACACATCTCTTTTTTTGGCCAATCTTTTCTCTCAGATATCCCTCAAGCAACTGTAGATTACTTTTATAAGACTTAATTCAAGGGCCTATTTCCCTTACCGCCCAGCATAATTTGTGGGGAACACAGTCCAGGTCTTTATTTCACTTCTTCAAACCCCATGATGCTTACAGAATGTCTATACATGATATGCTCTTAAGAAATGACCACCCAGGAGCACCTGGGTGGCTCAGTCATTAAGCATCTCCCTTCAGCTCAGGTCATGATCTCAGGGTCCTGGGATCAAGTCCTGAATCAGGCTCTCTTCTCAGCAAGGAGTCTCCTTCTCCCTCTCCTGCTCTCCCTGCTTGTGTGTGTTCTCTCTCTCTCTCTCTTTCTCTGTCAAATAAATAAATAAAATCTTTTAAAAAAATGACCGCCCAGTTACTTTTGTATGAAGACTTTAGGGCAATTTAACTTCCCTTCCTGAGGTATATGTGGGTGATAACAGATCTTTCTTCTTCAAGCCTTTATTACCCCGATATCCTTTTCAATCAATTGACCATTTCCTTTTTCTTGGGCTTTTAGTGGGGATGAACTACTGTTCTGGGTATCCTAATAATCCTAGGTAGCTGAGTTACTCTCATAAAATAACTGGAGAATGGCAGCCATGGACCAGGATGTAGAGTATTCCTGTGAATAAATCCTTACTTGAGAGAGTTGCAGAGTTCAAGTACTTGGCCCGATCTGACCTCATCCTTGCCTCCCCAACAGCACTACAGAATCTCCGGAAATCCACTGCCATCACAGTCTCTGTTTATCCCAGCATCCTCATCAGACTTTGAAACCACGGTCTCTAAAGCTCTGCATTCAAAATTAAATTAGGTGGTAATGCTTCGGAGATGACATATTGTCCTCTGAAAGAATCCCACCATTTATCAATTTTTAATGTCGTCATCATGTATATTGTATTACGCTTGACAGTCACTAGTTTTGTTTAGCCTGATGTCAACAAAAACAAACAAACAAACAACAGACAGACATAAGCACTGAATATATTTTTGATTATCTAGGTAGAAGGAAATAGATTATATACTAAGAAACATTTACAGTTCTTGTGAGTTTCATTATCTCTAGCACTGGTTCCAACATTGACATATAATTGCATTTCATAGCACTATGGCTCTGAAAGCAATCTCCACCATAATAGGTTTCCAAGTTTATCCTGATTAGGAGGCTCATCTAAAGACCAAAATCATGCAAAAAATATTATAAATTATTCCACATTCATGTTCTTTCCTATGAGCTTAGCCCAGCACTAATTAATATGGTGATTTTTTAAGGGACACAGAGAAAGTTATTTTATAGGAGAAATGTGTTTAGTAAAGAAGCACATATTTTGAAATCAGACCTACTGGGGTTGATAGCCCAGCTCTTCCTCTTATCAGCTAGTGATCGTTGGGGAAATAGGTACTATTTTTTTGTTCAGTTCTCTCATCAGTAAAACAAGTGTTAAGAATGTCTGCCTTACAGAGTCTCTGTGAGGAAGAAAGATGATGGCTATACGTAAAATGTTTGGCAATGCATGTATTTAGTATTGTATTCAATTCTAATTTCATCTGCTTCCTGAAATGGGGAACTAAGGCAATTAAGAAAACAATTTATAACTCATATCCTCTCTCTCTCTTCCCACCCCAGTACAAATGTACTATTTAGGGAGAGGTAGAAATGTTATCCCTGAATGATCTACTTCACGTTGATTGAAAAGCTTTCCTGATACTCATCCCTCTTCATTGTGCCTGGTTAGAGCAGCACTTCTGGGTTTCCATTCAGTAGAGCTGGCTTTGTCCCCGCCCCACCCCCGCCCCGGTTTTAATCTAAAAGCTAGATTTCTAGACTCTTCTTAACTACAGGGAAGGAGAATACTGTCCTTTATTCCATCATATAAATTAAGCAATCTTGTTACTGCTTGACTTAAGTAGGCCTAAGAAGAACATCTATGCTGCTTTTTAGGTTCATTTTTACAATTTTATTTTTTTTCTTTTGAAATTTCATTGTGGGTTTTCTCAGGTACATTTTCTACGTTTTTCAGTACGCAAAATGTTAAGTTTAATGACCTATCAAATAATAATGTAGTTTATTTGAGAATATTTTCATGAATGTCAATTATAGAAAAGAAATTTAAGACTAGTCAATATAAGTAACCAATTATATGTTTGAAAAATTAAGCTGATTTCTCATTTATATTCTGGGTTTTGTTTTTTTGTTTGCTTGCTTTATAATCTATGTCAGTTAAGAAGCTCACTTATGGTCTGATCCACCACTTATTCCAAGTAAAGGTGAATAATGTATAGGTAAATAAAGAACTATTATTCAAAAAAACACATTGTCTTGTGGTGCCTGGTTGGCTCAGTGGGTTAAGCCTCTGCCTTCCCCTCAGATCATGATCTCAGGGTCCTGGGATCCAGCCCCATGTCAGGCTCCCTGCTCAAGGGGAGCCTGTTTCCCCTCTCTCTCTCCCTGCCTCTGCCTACTTGTGATCCTTCTCTCTGTAAAATAAATAAATAAAGTCTTTAAAAAAACCCCACATTTTCTAGGAACAAATATTCCCAAATAAATATTTGTCTATTTTTAATACATACATATATATTTTTTTCTTTTTTTTTTACTTTCTCAGTTGTGAATCTAAGTTCTCTATAATACCAGGCACTATTTATATCAATATAAGTAATATCAGGCAATATATTCTTATCAGTATGACCCATAAAAATAAAACATCACTGAAAATACTAACAAATTACACAAAATTTTTCAGCAATAAACTTAACCTTTTCTTTCATTGAACAATTAATTAATCCATCATAAAGTTATTAGTTAAATAAATATCGCCAAGCTTGACATTCCATAGAGCAAGTTGCATCTCAACTAGCATGATAGTTCATTTCACCTCAAGTCCTTCTTCTTATATAACTGGCAGCTAAAGTTCTATGTGAAAAACCCATGCTTGTGAATATAAGTCAGAGATGGGTGTCAGTAATTGAGCCAAGGGAAAAAAAAAAAGGCAAAGAAACATGCAAAGTAAATGTGAAAAATCTTAACATTTCAAATGCCTTAAGAACAGGATTAGAAACTGATGGGTGCTCTCCATTGCTCAAAGGACATCATAATCTCTGTGAAATAAAATAAGGGCCACTTGCTTATTAAGATTGCCTTTCAAAATGTTGAACCACTTGAAAGCTACTTAAAATTGTTGTTTTCCTCATGATTTCCCCCACAGCAAATGACATATTAAAATGAATTCAATTTGCTTATTTTTAAGTTAAATTAATCACACTATCTCTCTTCTTTGTCTTCCATTGTGAAATGATTATATTCTCTTACATAGAATGACTTTAAGGACACGGGTGTGTATGCATGTGTGCGTGTGTGTGTGTGTGAGTGAGTGCGGTAGGAGGCTCTATATTACTAAACAGATTCTCAAAATTGAGAAGCATACAGTGTCCCCGTTTGGAAAAGCAAATGCAATTGCTGAAAACCTGCCTCACCCCTGCCTGATGATTAACATTCCGCGCGCTCCAGGGTGAGTTAGCTGTGAAATTCTCAGTCCCATTATTTCTCTATGACCCACGGCCACAAACACCGTCAGCTACCAAGCCCACCTCGAAAGGATTTGCCTGGTAGAGGTGACAGGAACACTGGTGACTTGTCACTTCTACAGATGATATCCATTTTCCCCAAATCGATCAATCCATTTCCATTTGGACAGTGGCTTGTCACTTAACAGGGAACTAGTGTTCCTCACCCCAGGTGTGGCACTAATCCCGTCCAAGAGGGTCTGTAGGAATAGACTGATTCAGGCTGCTTAATCTATTTAATCTAATCAAATCAGGGCCCAGGCACCTCCCTTTGTCACATCTGACGCACCATTCCCGTATTTAAAAAGGAATACACAAGCACAAGCCAGCCCTCTGGGTCCCTTGGTACATCATTAAGTTGTAAAAATGACTTCATCACTCATGACAGAGAAATTAGACAGCCCCAACAGTGGCATATGGCAGCGGGACAATCATTCCACCAGCTGCCCACCTGACTCTCTCCTCACTCAAAATCACGGCCCTCCCCTCCAGAGGCTGCCTCTGCGCTGCGGTAGTTGGCTGTGGCAGCCACAGGGGAAGCCAGAGCTAGTAAAGGGCGAGAGGAGAAGAGAATCGAAGGAAAGAGAAGCTCCTGTGTCAGCAAACCACGTGCAAGCCCTTAGGGACCCCCTCCCTCTCTCTCCATCCATTTATTCATCTTGTGGAGAGGCATTTTCTTTTGTCAGAAAAAGGAAGTCTCTTCTGCTTTGTCCCTACAAAGCCCACAATGGGAAGGCAGTGAGATGCTAGAGGAGTGAAACCCAGAGTCACCTCTGGCCCTAACGGACTGGGTGGTGATAAACCATTTCCACCACAGCAGGATGGTGGTCACTTGCCACAGCTTTATGTTCATAGTCAGAATTATTTTCTCCTACAAAAGGAATCTGCAAATGTTTCTCACTGGAAGGGTTAAGGAATCCCTGCAATGTAGATGTTGCAATGGATAGGTTAGTAGAGAGGAAAAAAATGAATGAGAGATGATAGATAGATAGATAGATAGATAAATAGATGATAGATAGATAGATAGTAGATAGATAATGTTTGCATATGTGTTTGGTAATGACACTTAAGAATTAATTTCCAATGCTTATTCCAGTAAATAAAGCACATTTTCATTGTTTTATTTCTGTGAAGGAAAAAGAATAACATCGGTAAAATTGTCCCTTCCTGGGCTTAAAATATGAAGATGTTATGTTCCAAGTATCTTCATCCCTCTCTTTCTGAAAATCCCTTTCACAAGAGAATTTTTCAGAATCAGGCAAGCCAGAATATTTACCTAAAGTATACCAAATTTCATTTTTATAAATGCAAGTTCACATGAGTTAACAGTTTTAAAATCCAGGCATTTGAATTTGTTGATTTTTAAGTATAAACTGCTCTCTCTTTCATAATAGTGGTATGAATTGAGTTGTAGCCATCAAAATCCCAAGGAAGAATCTCTTCTTTTTTTTTCAGACAGAAGGTCTAAATTACCCCAACCACCCTCTCCCCCCAGAACTCCCACCCCTTTGCCCAGTGATGCTCAGTGATTGCAGAAGCCCACATACTAACAAAGTGCTGGGTACAGAAAAAAAGTTCTAAATGCCATTATTTTCTTCTATAGAAAACCACACTATTTGTTTAAGCCATTATCAAGTTTAGGTTTTTGTCTCTTGCAGAGAAAAGAACAGAATCATTCATGCTATATAGCCAAATTGATTAGGAGTCCATACACACACAAAAAAATACAGTATGTTTCTCCTGCCACCAAAACCTAAGACTCCCTTGGGCCAGCCTAAGGCTTCTCTTTCTAATTCTTGGATTTCTCTCCTGGATTTGGGGCATGATAGATTGTAGGCACTCATTGAGAGAGCAGATGGCTCAGCTTGCTCCTGAAAGTGAACTTTATGGTGAAGTACATAGTATCAAGCAGAGATGCTAAATTTCAGCATAGAGATAGCCTGAGGTCATGCGTTACTGGCCACCTGACTTTTAGTCCCAATCTTTTTGTGCTCTGGAGCAACTCACCACCTCCCTGATGCTCTATTTCCTTTCCTGGTCTCTAAGTGAAAAGATTGGTTTAGATGAGCCTCATCTCCCTCTAATATTAGTTCCTCCTGTTAGCTGAAGTTCACTGTGTGTTACAAACAGGATCCTCAATCTCTTATTCAAATAAAGAACTATTTTTTTCTTTAGCAAACGTCAAGTTAGAAACCCAAGAAATACCTGGAAAGACAAAACGTTGCACCAGGAATTAAACCCTTTTTAAATAAAAAAGAGGAGTAGGAGGAAATAAACTAACTTTTAACAGAGAGGTCTAACCTCAGACTTAAATGGATTTTTCTAAGTGTTTTTTACAATACCAGACTAGAATTCAAGACTGAATGCATTGAATTACTAGCACTCTCTATCCCTTGGCTAAAAGCTTTCCTAAGATAGTCCTTCAAATGAGACTTAAGGCATTTTCAGTGGACAATATTTTAGTTGGGATAATGTGTATGGGAAAATAATTTTAATAAAGCTAGAAATCTGACGGGTGGAAAGATGCATTTTCATCACAATAGAAATAATCCTTTTTGCATTACTAATACTTAAGACAAATTTAAACATAAATAATACTGAATGGCCTTAAGATATTACTTATTCTTTCATTTTTTTTCTGAAGTTAGGGATTAATTAATAATAAATGATAATAGGGGCACCTGGGTGGTTCAGTGGGTTAAAGCCTCTGCTTCCACTCAGGTCATGATCCCAGGGTTCTGTGCTCTCTGCTCAGCAGGGAGCCTGCTTCCTCCTCTCTCTCTGCCTACCTCTCTGCCTACTTGTGATCTCTGTCAAATAAATAAATAAAATCTTTAAAAATAATAATAATAATAAATGATAACAACCAACATCTAATGAGGGCCAGGCACTTCTAAGAACCTTACACGTATTCTTTTTTTTTTTTTTAAGATTTTATTTATTTATTTGACAGACAGAGATCACAAGTAGGCAGAAAAGCAGGCAGAGAGAGAGGGGGAGGAAGCAGGCTCCCTGCTGAGCAGAGAACCTGATGCAGGGCACGATCCCAGGGTCCTGGGATCATGACCCTTACATGTATTCTTTATTTAGCTGTCATGATGCTCATATCAAGTAGGTACTTTGATTAATCCCCTTTTACAGAAATATAAACTGAAGTTCAGAAGAGTTAAGTAATATTTTATGTTATTCATTTTTTAAGTAGTGCCTTTAGGAGTCTGAACCTACATGGTTTCTCTTTAGAACCTGTATCTTAACCACTCTGCCATACTGCTTTTTTTTTTTTTTTTAAAGCCCAGACACTTTCATTTTATTTATTTAACAAATATCTGTCTTGGGCCATAGGGATGCTAGGGATATAGCAGTGAGAACAACGTGGATACAATTGCTTGCTTTCACGGAGCTTACACTTTATTGGACAAAACGAAAAGATAAATAAGTAAAATACTGGTAGGACAGCTGACCATAAGTGCTATGTAAAAAACTAAATCACCATTGGCAGATCAAGAAGATATGAACAGGATTGGAAAAATTTTTAAATCAGGGTTATATAATATTGCCCCCTAGAAAGAAGGAAGATAATATTGTCCAGTGTGAAGATCATATTGTCCATTGAAAACATAACGTTGACCAATTTTTGATAAATGTGACCATCCTTGATTATGTCCTTTGCAAAAATTCTGTTGTTTTTCCTGTTAAGTACTTCCTAGGTTCTTAATCAGTCAAAATGCAAGATAAACATAATCCTTAGCAAGTCCACATTTGTAATTATCTGGATTAACGTAAGCCCCGTGTCTTGTACTGTTTAGAGGCAACATTAAGTTCCCCCAACACACTATTATCACTATAATAAATATGTCCTTATCTAGAAAAACTGCAGATTTTGTAAGGAATCTTCCTCGGATTCCTCACCCCAAAGCCCTCCAGGGAGGTGATTAAATTCTCCTGTCCAGGACGTGCTATAGCCCTTTAAGAAAAGACAAAGGAAAAAATGATGCAAGAGTCTTCCCCTGGGACTGAGATTTCTCTTCCCTAGCTTTTTTTCCTCAGTGAGGAAGAAAGCAAGAATACTTAGAATCTGACCAGAAAAAGGACCAAGATTCTGTATTCTGACCAAGGGTGCAGCTGCCTTTGCTTAAAGCATAAAATGGAGAAGCCATAACATTGCTGTTGGTTTTTTCATTGAGAAATTTGCCAGGAGGTGTATCCAGGAGCCCTTCTCTCTAGGGGAGCAGTGTCCACACACCTCAGTTCCTCTACTCCAGTTCCACCCATAACTGTGATGGCAAACACTTTCCAAAGTGAGCTTTTACACCTAGAGGGAAAGGAATCTGTCCCCTTCAAGGGAAATCTTGTTCTACTATTAGATGATCTACAGGGAGAAGTTTATTTGAATAGGCATACAATATTTGTAGGTGGAAAACTTGTCTTGCTGTATTGTTTTTTCTATTTCTGAAAAAGGATCATACTAGGAAATGTACATCTTTCCAACCAATTCTAAATCTCTCAGATTTTGTGTTAATAAAAAAGTTCTAAGATAAAATTTTATTTAGCATATATATAGGACTATTTGGACATTTACCAACATGTTAACAATAAGGTCTCTATGTGATTAATTTATGGTTTTTATTATATTTTCTTTTTTGTATATTTTTCTTAGGATACAATACTTCATCATCAGAAAAGGAATATTGTACATTTTTTAAGCCTGTTTTCACAGGAGCCTCCAAGTGTATTTGTAACATTATGTTATATCTTTTAAATGAGACAAAGATGTCAAAACCCAAAGATCTGATAAGGAAGTTAGTCTTTATCTTCTAGTATGTTGGTCGTATTTTACAATACATTTTAGCTTTCTCAGTCTTGGAGAGCACAAGACATTGAAAACATTATGAAGATCTCTCTTCCTTGAATATCCATACAAAGGTAAGGTGGCTTGAGATCCAAATGTGACTTCTAAAGTTCACAATTTTTTCCTTTAAAAAAAAAAAATCTACCAAATAAATTAGAACCTGAGTTAGCATGAGTCTTCACTAAACATAACAAAACGATAGTATAGAAATGAGATTGCCTTTTTTTTTTTTTTTTTTTAACCAAGAAAACCTGTTTATTGACCTCCCAGTGTTACAAAGAGGGAAAGCTGGGGCCTCCCTGGTGTTTTTTCCTGGCAGGACAATGTTAGCATTTTAATAATTGGCAAGCTGAAGGTTTTGACTCTGGAAAAAAAACCTTAAAGGCACAGCCATTATTGTTACATTTCACATTATTTTGAGTTTCTTGTATCATTATTGGTTTTTTGTGAATTATTGGTTGTTTTCCCCCTGAAGTGAAAATATTTCACAAACGTGTGTTTGGACTATCTTTCTAGGAAGTTTATTTTGACCTAGAAAAAAAAATGTGAGGTGATAAAAAAGATTTGAGACATTGTGACTTAGGGATCCAAAAATGTAATATGTTCATTACCAGTACTATTTAAGGAAATATTTTCTTTAATTTGATTTATCCCATCCATAGAATTGGGGTTTCTAGATAGTTACTGATTTTCATTTTAAAATGATTCCTTTTTTAAAAGAATAGTTTGTCTCCTATTGGGTCTGAGTACTAACCATCATGATGTCAGGGTAAAATGATATTCAAAAGGCACTATTCCTAATCTTTTACTCTTTTCTTTTGAAGGGTTGTCCAAAAATCCTGGCCCAAGCAATTGTGAAGACTAAAATAAAATTTGCCAGAATTCTTCCCGAGGTTTTGCAGGGGACAGAAAAATCTTGGGCAGGAAGTCACTGCTGGTGAATGGGATCTTAGGTGACAAAAGCCACTGGAAGAGGCCTCCTAGGAGATTTCATTGAGAAATGAGAAGAAACCAGTTTACGAAAGCAAAAGCAAAGAGGGGATAGAGACTAGAGTGTGCCCAGCTCAAGATATCTTCCCCCAGAAAATCTAACTTTGGATGGGGGATGGGGGGAGGTGAAGTCACAGATACAAAATCTGAGGAAAGACCTGAAGTCTTTTTTGGGGGGGTCTCTATGAATCAACACTTGAAAAGGTGAGTGCCAGTGTTCCTTCTCAGTTTTATAATTCAGCCTTGAGAATGTATTTAGTCTTATTTATATTAATATACACAATGAAGCAGATAAAGCTGCCTCTCACCCTGCAGTGGCCAGGCTGTGCTCCTAAACATCCCCAACCCATCAGTCTTTATGCCATACTTAGGGGTGTCTCTGCAGGTGACCCCAGTGGCATCCCTGGAGGTGGCTCTAGGACCTGGGCTGCAGTCCCCCGCTGCTAGCTGGAAGCCTCAGGACACAGCTGAGCTCAGTCCCCACCCCCGCCCCTACTCACTGGCGCTCATTAACAGGTGGAATCGCACCCCGGGCGCCTGAAGTCCCGCCTGCCTCCATAGAGACAAATCTTTCAGACCCAGAGCACCATCTGGGCGGCTCCGCGGCCGGCGTTCTATGCGCCCTGCCGGGAGGTCAGCACCAGAGGGACCGGGGCACCTGAGGGGGCGCACTGGCGAGAGTGCAGCATGTGTCGCTACCCCCCTAACCACACACACACACACACACACACACACACACACACACACACAATGCGTCCCCTTTGTGCACCCAGCAGCTCAGTCCCGGCTCGGTCCATTCCTCTCCCGGTCTCAGTTCCTACCAGGCCTTAAGGCATGTCGACCATTTGAGTAAAGTTGGCTCAGCCAGAACAGGGAGGAAGCGGCAACCAGCGCCCAGCCTGGCGAGCCCAAATCCTCTTGGGTGCCGAATTCTGGAAGGAGGCACCAACAGTTCCAGCCCCGAGAGCGGAGGTCCGGGAACCAGGAGACCTCACGCAGGAGTTCCAATCCCGCGGGGCTCTCGTCCCTGCCCCCAGCCTTTGATGCCCCTTCGGAGGCACAAGACCCCCAGTCCTGGGGGCGCGTTACCTGTTGGCGGCCAGCCGAGACGCGATGTAGCCGCCCGGAATCTGGGTGATGATGTAGCCCCAAAAGAAAGAACCGTGGATCATCCCCACGGTTTCTGGGTCCCAGTTGAATTTGGCTTTCTGTGGGGGTAGCGGGGGGGGGGAGAACGGGGTGGAGGGAAAGAGTAGAGTCAGTATTTGGGCTGCAGACTTACGTTCAGGAGCCCTCAACCCCCGGGGTACTCCCTGCATTCTGGAGGTGGAGGTGGCTGAATTTTCGTTTTCTGACAAAATTGAATGTATACCTTCTTCTAGAGAAGAGATGCATCTTTTTAACGGAAAAACTGAGCTCATTTGAAATGTATTGCAATTAATGGCGAAGCTGGACGCCTTGGGTTTGCTCCCCGACTACCGTCAGGCAGGTCTGATCCCCTCGGTGACTGAGGACTCCTCTGAGTTCCAGTATTGGAAATTAGAACTCTCCACGGAGAGATTCCATTAGCTGGCTGGGGATAGCGACCCCTGAGCGGGTTTAGCTAACACCAACCAGTACTAATGCGGTAGTGGGGTCGTTTCCAGAATGAAATCCAACCACGGGAATTCTGACGAAGGAAAGTGGGGCGCTTGGGATGGAAGGTGAGGAGGTTGGAGGAGCCAGAGGAAAGGGTCGTCCTGCAAAATAGGGATGGGCATAGGCCAGAAAGATTTGGAGTAGCCTTGGGAATTGGTGAGGAGTTGGGGTGGCCAGTGGAGAGGAGAATTTGTTCAGGAGGGTTTTAAGAGCTGGGGAGGGGTGTGTCTGAAGGTCAAGGCCTAGCTCCGCCCTAGCTATCCTAGGCGGCCCAAAAGGTGAACCTTAAAGTAAGTATCTGCATCTGAAAGGCAAAGGAGTGCTAATCCCGCCGGGGGAACTGAGGATCCGTGTTCTCCTTTTGAATAGTGTTTTGAAACCAAATGCACTTTGCCGGGTCTCCCGGAATCCCCAGGGCCCAGCAGCGTTCGCCGCTTCTCGTGCATAGTCGGTTCCCGAATTTTCTCCTCCCAACCCGTGCTTACGGTCGCTCAGATCCCTGACCAGGAAGTCTACACCATGGGTTTCGGTGACGTTTTTGACGTTGACCCTCCTTTCCCTGGGAGTCACCCCAACACATTCACGAGATTACGGGACTGAAATCCCTATGACCTCGAGGCACTCCGAGCGGAGGCTCTTCTCCACCAGTTAGGTGGACAGCTCCTAAAGGCCCTTCCGCGGAAAGTGCCGACATGCCCACAGTTTGATTTCGGTTTTGTTTCATTTTTATTATTAAGAATGGTTGGCAGGAATTGGAGGAAACCAGGGAAACATTATCGCTGATACGCAGCCCTATTCTTCCGAGTGGAAAAAAAAATATATATCGATTTAAATTTAACGGACATTATGCAACTTCTCGTATGAAGTCACTCCACAAAAATCAAGTGAGCTAGATGCTATTTTCCACTTTGCAGGTGAGAAAAGGAAGGCCCTGAGAGCAGGAACGAAAGGGGAGGTAATACTGCTAATGCGGGTCTACCCCTGTTTTAGAAAGGCAGTGCTAGCAGGGGGCTGAGCGAGCATCCAGGCCTCCCTCGTTCACTGGGGGGAAATGGAGCTCAAACAGGTGATGTGGCTTTGCGAACCCCCACGGCCAGCGGCTGCCCACCTCCTTGATGACCTTGCCCCCGCGGTGGATGGTGCTGTTGTTGACCATGTCCACGATGGCCACGCCCAGGTTGCAGCGGATGCCGAAGGAGATGCAGAAGCCCAGGCCGCTCATGATGGCGATGATGTAGCGACGCGGCAGGCCGAAGCAGGTGCAGTCGCAGAGTGGAGCCTTCTTCTCTGGCACCTCCAGGGGCTTCCCATCCTCCGTCAGCTCGATGGTCTCCCCGGTGTCTTGCTTCTTCTCCAGTACCCTGAGCGGCACAGCGGGGGACGGGAGGAAGGCAAGGACGTGGCGGGTTAGGCACCCCGGACGCCGGCCCACCCCAATTCCCAGGACCCGTCAGGGCTGGGGGGAGGGGCGCCGACACGTTCCACTACTTCTGGAGTTAGGGTGCTAGGGCGCCACCAGGCTTTGGGACCTCCCCGGCTCTCCAGGCTCCTGCCAGTCCCCCTCCCTCCAGTAGCATATCTCCAACTTTAATACAGTCTGGCCAGGGGCATCCAGCCTCCATTCCCTCGGGATCCATCCTGCAGCGCCTAGATTCACTGACACAGGCCGTTTGGGGCTAACTTTCTCGCTGGGTCTCTAGCTTAGGAGGGAATGGGACACCAGAGCGGCGCCTATTCCGGACCTGTGTCGATTCCTCCTGTCCACCCTGCTTTACCACCGGCGACAGGCAGTTACCCAGCCACCCGGCCTCCTGGGGCCCGCCTCTGCAGGCCAGCCCGGCTCAGTCCTGCACCCGGGCTACCCCTTCCTTCCCCGTCAAGTTGAAGCTTTCTGGGTTAAGGATGCGCGATCCCGCCCCCCAGCTGAGCCCGGGGACCCGAGGGACTAAGGCCTCTCCAGACCGGTGCCCTCGCGGAGGTCCGTGAAAGCTGTCTGAGAGTGTCACGCGCGCATTCTACTGCCCATTCCTCCAGTCCCGGGCTGCTAGTTCAACGTTGACGTTCCTGTCACATATCTTACTTTCTTTTCCTTGTTACTCGAGTTTGAAACAAAGGCTTCCGCGGCATATGGCCGACACCTAAGCTTCCCACTGCCAGAACATGAATAATTAATTATTCACAATCTTGCGTCATTACTATCTCGGTTACAAACACTGAAAAATGTCATGGGCAGATTTCCAAAGACGTAAAATGTGACTCCCAGATACACAAACGTGCCCCAAATCAACTCTGGTAAGATGTTCCACACCAATGTAGATCTCATTTATGCTTCGTTTGGTGTTTTTTAATTTGCCTTGTATTTCACAAGATTTCACCGGTCTAATTCAGTTCCTTTTAGGTTTATGTCCTTGAGGGAAGGGGGCAGGGAGAAGGGGAAAGCAGGGCGATGGCATGGTTTTACTAAAAACTGAGGGTGTTGTTCTAGCTCACAAGATATCCGTGATATGTCTATTTAAAAAAGAAGAGGAAAAGAATGAATGTGAACAGTAGACTCACTGTGGACCCTTGAGATGGATACTTTTGATATTTAAACAAAGAACTTCTCCGTTTGCAATTTACAGGTGTATTTTAATCCACCATGTGGTTTATTTTTCTGTGTGCCCATTTAAATTATATATTCACACACAATTATTTTCACACACATGAGGTGAGTAAAGCGAATGAAATTTGAAGATCAATTCCAAGAATGCACAAGTTGGGAGCTGACTGCCAAGCAATTTGAGGCTACCAGAACACAACTTTAGACTTCCAAATTCTACATAATATCACCTGGAGAATAGGTCATGAAGGCTTTTGCAACTATGTTAATGCTTATTTTTAAAGTCCAAGCCCACCATCAGAACATATGGCAAATTATTTATTCTTGGAGAAAAAAAATAATGTAACTAATGTGATTTATTTTTACATTGGCTTTAGCTGATACATGCAAAATTGGACTATGCACCTGAACTCCCTACCTGATGGCAAATGAGCTGGGAAAGAACAGCTCTTTCCAGGGCAGCTGCGGGACTGCAGGGCCCTTGCGGTATCTACTGCCGCATAGATGCATGATGGTGCCTACAGGAAGCCCACCAGAGCCAAAGAGGTTTGGAAAATCAGGAAGTGTATTGGTCACTTTCTTTACATTTTCTATATAATTCTAAAGAATTCAATTTCCCAAATGTGAAAATTAGCGCTGTCTTGGAACCGTTTATCCTTCCGTTTCTGCCCTCTCTTCTTGATTTTGTTCATATTATTAAGAAAAGTGTATTCATGCAATATTCTTGAAAAGTGTAAAATTTTCAGTATAATTAGTACATTGACTACAGGGAGAAAAACAAAATTAAATCATTCCTAATACTTGAAGTCATTTTACGGGTTATTATAATGGCTTTTCTTATGAACACTGTCACATTTGCCATGCAAGAAATAGACTTCTGGGAGAAGTCAAATAATTAAAATACATATACATTGTTTCGGGTTCTGAGAGAAGAGCTGCTTTAGCTATTAATTATTGATATATTTTGATTCTTCTTCCTTCAGCACATGAGGAAGATTCCACTGGGAGATTCTCTACTTGAGTGGTTTTGAAACTGAGATCTAAATTTCCTTCTGCCATTACTCTTTAGAATTTCTTGGTTAATTTTTTGAGGGTTGTATTTTTAAAATTCATTTGTCTGCATCAAAGGAATTTAATTTGTTGTGATTATAAGCACCAAAACACAGATTCTCTGAACAGGTGCTGGTTATTTCTTAATTGTACAGAGGATAAATCCTGGGTAGGAAAGGATGGAAATCTGCAGGTACCAAAACAAAACACACACACACACACACACACACACACAGCAGACAGGTTCGTTTAGTGCAACATTCCTGAATTAATAAGCAGGTTTCCAGAGCAGCCCCGCTTAAGCACTGAGCAACAACAACAACAACAAAAGACTTCCTGATCATATTACAATCTCTCAAAGCAACCAGGGTTTACAGAAATAGCTTTGTAGATTTTTTTCTTGCTGAGCCCCAGGCAAACATGGGTTTGCTTTCTCTTACCTGTAGATCTGGCCAAGGGATTTTCCAGCAAAATTCTTTAGCCCCTCTTTTCCTGGGGTCAAAATCCTTTGTTTTACCGACTCCATTCTTGCAAAGACTGGTGTTGGCTCTTGCCAGATTTAAATAGTGGTGGCTATGAAAGGCGAGAGTTGCGCATATTGTCTTAATCGCTTATGGTAGTTGTGGGCTTTTTCTTCTCAGCAGAATGGTATTGGTGTGCCTCCAGCAAGAGTGTGAGTGAGAGAGGGGAGGGAGTGAGAAAGAGAATACAACAGAATAGCTGCATGCAACCCACGGGTTTCCTAATAGGAGAGTTGGTAGACACAATCAGAAAGTCTCATTGGAAGGGGAGGATCCGGTGGCAAAGGGCGCACGCAGTGCCATGGTATTTGGGCGGGTGCAGATGAGTCCTTGTCCTGGAAGTCAGTGCACTGAAAAACAATGCAAATTCCGGGTTTTGAAAACCTTATTGCTGTCAAATCTTCTGGCTTTTAAATGGAGGAGCAGAAATATCACAGAACCTTTGTGTAAAAGCAAAGTCAGAAGAATAGTTTTTTGTTTTTTGTTTTTTTTTTTTAATGGTGTCTTTTCTGTAGGGAGCAGAGCACTTCCAAAACTCATGGGAGCATCTGAGGTCTCAGGTGAGCAATGTTGCTGTTAGTTTTTCCTCCTTGACTATGATCTCCTTTCCTCACGCCGGCGCAATTCTGCTCTGCGGTAGTGTCGAATTAAGATGGAGAAAGCTTGCTGCTCTTTGAGGACGTGAGTAAATAACAGATACACAGTTCTGATTTGGGCAGCGTCAGGAAAGATTTCTTCAGCGCTGCTGACAGCGCGGCGCGTCTCGGCAGAATTGTTCAGCACCACGGACAGAGTAAGTTTCCGGAAAATGGAAAGCTTTTGGCTGGCCAGGTCGCCAACTTTCTAAGGGAGCTGGGTGGGTGGATCGCCCTGACCAAGAACCACTCTGGGCGTCTTCAGGATTGGATGCTATGGAAACCAAGTGAAAATATGTCATCATCGCCAGAGTTCGAAGAGAGAATGGTGCATTTGACTCTTCAAAGGAGGAAGACTTCATTAAAAATTGACAAGTTACTTCTAGTTTCCTACATTTTGCCCAGCGCGCTACCGCCAGCTCTGACAGTGTTGCAGGGAAGGAAGCTTACAACATATTTTTGTTTGTGGAATTCTGGGGCACTTGGTCTCCTTGGGATATAAAACATTTATACACAGAATGTATAATTATATTGTTCATGTGTTTTGTTTTAATTTCTGGTAAAAAGGAAGAAAGGAAAGAAGGAGGGAGAGAGGAAGGGAGGGACGGAGGGAGGAGGAAGAAAGGAAGGAAAGAAAGAGATAGAGAAAAAGGAGGAAGACAAGAAGAGAAGGAGGAAGGGGAAAGAAAGAGAAAGAAAAGATGAGTTGCAACCTCAGTGCCCTTGGTTAAATAAAATACAGCTAGTTTAATATAAATTCCTTAGAATTTTATGATTCTTCACTTAACTGATTTACAGCACACTATGGAAATATCAATATACAGAGAAAATTTGTGGCTATATCTTGTGCTTGTTAACAAATTATGAGTAATGATATTTTCAAGATTCATTTGAAATCACTTATATACCTTCAAAATGTGATTTTTTTGGTAGCATCTTCCCCTAAAGCAGAATTCTAGAGAGACATCCATGTAAGACTTTTGTTGTCACATACATAGGTATAACATCAATGAATCTATTTCACTAAGCAAAGCAAGGAAGCCATGCTAGCTTAATGTTAATTATTAATGCATTTAACATGAATCACAAACCTCTTAGATGCCATTCAGCCAAGTGATTACAAAACTGATTGCCCTTGAGCCACATTATGAAGGTCAAAATCTTTTGATTTTATTTAAGCCAACAGGGGGAGTAGATTTTTCTTAGGGATTTTGGGACCAAATCTCTAAAGTATGGATGAAATACAGAATCATGTAAGAATGTTCCCTAAATAGGCCAAATAATAAAATGGATATGTATACAGTGAATGGATAGTCCAAAAAAGATAATCAAAAGTAGCTAAAACTATCTGCCATTATTAAATTATATTATATATCAATATATCATTTTGATAAGTATGTATTAAAATATATATCCCTATAAAACAGTGAACCCAATTTTTCTAAAACACTGGAACTCTGGAATCCTTCAAAATAATATTCCCAAAGATGAACTAGTGTAAGAAAGAAACATACACATGCATACATACACATCTATCTCCTTCCAAATAAAAGATTCAAGTTAACCAAGATTATACTCATCTAGGGTCCTTTTCAAAATATTTATGTTTTTTCAATTCTTTAGTGACCAAGTTCATTAGATCAAATTCACTTAGGGATTCCATGATTTTGGAATTCTGGGAAGTTATACAAAAAGTAGAAGTTAGATAAATATCTGTGAAGTTAGGAGGGTGATATAAAACTGATTCTCCTCAATCTCCTGCTTACTTTTCACCTCAAATAACTAGAGATATAAACCACCATTAAACGGAATTGCTAACTCTGCACTATAGATTATATGAAAGGGCACCAAGCAATACAAATCCAACATGAGAACACTGTTTCTGTAGTAAAATAATTACATTCACCTTTATTGAAATGAATGTCATCTGGCTTCTCCATTCTCTTGATAACAGGGCAAGTGCTTGAATCAGAATTATTGCTAATATTGATTCATTCATTCTAAAAATACTCATTTAGTGCCAAGAATTGCACTAGGTTCTGGGAATATTCCCTGAAAGATTTTACAAGCTATGGGAAATAGACACAGAAATACAATTACAAACAATTATAGATGCATTTGGACAAGTAAATAAGTAAATAAGCCCGTCTGGAAGTTAAAGTATACAGAAAAGATCCCCAGAAATGATGTTTCCTCATCTGTCTTAATACTTGAAGAGAAACTTAGCTCTACGAAGGTGATGACAGCCCAGTGGAACTGGGTAAGACTGGAGAGCATCCCAGCCAAAGGGGACATCTTAAGCAAAGTCATAAACAAAGGAAAAATATTGTATATGGAAAATTACAAGCATTGGTACTAGGCCATCTGAGACCAAAGAATGCCATTTAGGCTTTTCTTAAATTAATAGTTCCCAATATAAGAGACATATACTCGGGCACTATGAACATACCCAACAGATTTTCTTCATGTGTGATCCTCAAAATCAAACACTGAACATGTACGTTTGTGACCTTAAGATCAACAGATTTATCTTTATGCAAAGAAACATTAGTGGTTACACATATGGTATTAATATGGTGAGATTACTCCCTTATTCACTTACCTCCCTTACCCCTTACACCATTTTCCATCCAATTTTAACAGTGCCTTAAATTGATTTATTAAACAAGTCTTCCTATAGAAGAATTGTCCCCTCTGCCCAAGCAGTCTTACAAAGAAAAGGAGGTTTCATTGAATTTATTTAATGTGTGTAACTTATTACAAATTATGAATGACTTTCATTTATATGATCACATTTATTCCTTATTATTATTCTTCAGACTAAACTAATTTCATTCCCATTTTATTGAGGAGAAAAATTAGCTTTAATGAATTGCCTGAGGACATGAGGTGGAATAGTTTGTCACAATTTAAGATCTTGGTTAAAACAAAGATTCTGATTCAATAGGTCCGGAGTGGAGCCCAAGATTCAACAGTTTTAACAAGTCTCCAATACCATTTGTTCATGGATCACACTTTGAATTAGACAGCATTACAGTATGAAAGGTGAAATTGGCTGACCTGGGTTTGGATCCTGATTCTGTTGGTTATCACCCTTGTAACTTGTAACCTTTAATCAATCATCTCACTTAATGATCTTCAGTTCCTTACTTGTGCAATTGATAGGTTAGAATAAGTGGTTTGTCACCCCTTCTACTTGTAAAATTTTATGACTTTTTCCTTAATTTATTCATTGATGCAAAGCTATGTTTTCTTTGCTTATCCCACCATCAGTTTTCTCTATTGTATTTGAGGTGAATGGTTGATAATGAACAGAGGGAAATGCCAGTAACATGAAAGAAGTGTACTTCTTCCTGAGTTGAATCTTCTTATATATTCAAAGAATAAATTATTGCCTGTTTTACTATAAGTAGATATTGAGTTTTATATGCAATCATTTCAATAATTGTCTCTATAGTATTCTTTGAAATTTGTAGAAGATATTACCCAATAATAATGTGATAGGTTTGCATTTGTATATATCCACCTATGAGGAAATACTTCTGAGAGATCTTTTAAATGACTTGCAAATGTTGCCCTCTGGTGGAAGGATACACAATTACTTTAGAAGCAACTGTAGTCCTTAATTATGTTAATTAAAACCACTGTTTCCTTCCTTTCTTTCTCTTAGTCTCTCTCCTCCTCATTCACTCCGTCTTTTTCTCTTTTTAGTACTTTTTAAGTTAATATCTACATCTAAAAATATGAAGTCTCTTTTTGCAACACACTTGCAAATGCCTAACCAAGTACTAAATGTCTTTAGAAGTAAGTTGATTATCTAAGAATCAGTTAACCAGAGTTATTATACAGAAATTTAACTCTATTAGGATTTATAAATGATATGGTAATCAGACAGTGGGAAAATGGGTTAAATTTTCTAATCTCAATAGAATAATTTATGATAATTTTATAAATATTGCAAAACAGTAATGTAAATTTGATGTTTCCTTCTCCATTACCAAAAAATATATTTTAAAGCATCATATTTAATGCCATTCACAAATCTCTCCTGGAGCATTTCTTAAGGCAAATTTATTTCAAAAAAAATTCTTCAAGGTATCTAATTCCAGGGATATTTTAAATGCAACATTTTCTATTACTTTTTTCAACAAATACTCAACAGATAATTTGCACATGTATTTTAGGCCCTTTCCTGAAATATAGTAAAGTAAGAGCTCAGGACAGTATCATTTGTTATAATAATACATGTTATAATAGATGGAGGAAGTGTATATTCCTGAAGAGGAAGGTGCTTTGAGAAGCTATTTTTTAAAGTATCACTCTTTATTATTTGACTTGAATTCCTAAATCAACATTCACCCTAATAATTACACACTTCTTTCAGGTGGAGGCTATACAAATAAGCTCTAGGATTCATCTGTGACTTGTTTCTTATCAAGGCTTTTTAAGTGGACAGCTTTTAGTTCAGCTTTATTTGATTTTACTTGGCAGTGTTAGCCTCAGAGACATTTCCAAGAAATTATGATTATGCAATTTCTTGAGTGTTGGAGTTATAAGAAATAATTTAGTTTGTCTTATCCACATCTGTGTACATAAGCCACTGCTATATTTAGTGGCCTAGTAAAAAGTATCTTTTGATTTCCCTGTGATCTGATTAAAAAAAACTGGAAGCTTTCAATAAAGCACATTGTAATCCTAAGTATATATTGTAACTACCAAATATGTATGTATATAATCACTTATGCTATGTGTTCTTTTAGGGTGTATCTTACTCTGTATAATTTACCATTAGAAAGATTTATCCATTTTATTCCTATCTTTTTGTACTCAAGGAAAAAAAAAAAAACTTATTTTCTTCTTATTTTCTGAGAAAAATCCAAGTTTAACATGAATGGAGACCAAATACTGCTGTTCTCAATGTCAGAAAAGTACTTCTAATTTTGAATTCCATAGTATATGTAGAGAGTAATGTGATAAATTATAGAAGGACTTTGAACTCACTTTGAACTCTCAAAAAGATTTTCCTAAACTGAAAGATGTGATTTTTTAAGGAATACTGGGAGAAATTAGGACAGAAAAGAGATGCAACTTGAAAAAAGAATAAAATAAATATATATTTCAATATAAAGGAGACCAAGTCAGAGATTACCATGACTTAAGACATTTTATATGTAAATAAAGAGATTAAGTGACAAGTAACAAGTAATATCCTTCGAGTGTGATGAACTCTTACCTAATTGAAATGTCTTCCTCTCTCTCTGGGTCCTGTAAGAATCCTACTTAGCTTTTATCCTCCTAGGTTACTGATGCCCTTCCTTTGAATAGCATATGCTTGTCATTCCAGATTGTGGAATATTATGTTCCTTGGAGGAAAGCATCTAGCATTATTGAAATTTTCCACTTGGCTGCAAACATGTAGGTATCTTCTGCTTAAATTGTCCACATTTTCTAAGTTACTTAAGCTATCAGAAGCAGAAGGTGGGGGATTTTCACTTCTAGAATATTTAGAGTGACATTTCCCAAAGTAAAGCTATGGGTACATAGTTTTTTTAGTAGGACAGAATATTTAAAATACAGAGTATTTCACTGCTATATGGAAACTCTATCACAATTTTGGGGAAGTAAAAACAACAGAAGTAACAACAGTGAAAAGATGTAATGAAATACAGTGTTGGCTATAAATCTTTTCTAACCTCTGCCCTCTAGTGGTGAAAAAGAAAAAAGAGTTCTTTCAGTTAAAAAGGTTAACCTAAAGCATGCTGACTTAAATTATTTTAAATCAGCAGGTAAACATGTCTCAAATAATATTCGTATTATTTGTTGTTTTTTCCTAACACAAAGAATAAAGGGGCACTGATTAATTACCATGGAAAAATTGTGCTACAACTTAAATAATTTTTTGGTAACTTTATGGTAATTGTAAAGACACAATTATACTATGGTGAGAACCATGGTGAGTAGGTCTTATTATATAAAAAGGAGAGGCTGTGGCCCTTCACTGACACTGGATATTGAGTGCCATTTCCTTTGCTCATTCATTGTGGAGAAACAATCAGAGAGCTGATCAAACCATACCTGAAACCTGCTCTCTCACTAGACTGACTTTCCAAAATTTTGAGCCACTGAGTCCCTTTTAATTAACATTTAAGCCAGTTTGAGTCAGGGTTTTCATTACTGGTAACTGAGATAATCCTGATTTAGCACCTTAAAAGTATTTCATAGATGGATAAATGAGTGAATAGAAAAAAAAGATAAATAGATTCGAGGTCTAGAATATAAATTAAAAACACTGGAAAGTGAGAAAGGTCATATAAAAGTAATTACAGAACAAAATAGCAGAAAGGCAGAATTGCAAAAGACAGAAGAATTTCAAGTGAAGTCAATTATACTTTTATTCAACGTTTCTAAGTTATGATTATATTCCAGGTCTTTTGATGGATACCAGGGAAACAGAAATATAATACACAGATTTTGCTCTCAGAAGCTCAGATTTTAATTAAGAATTTTATATTTTTTTCTTATAAATAATCAGGATAACATTCTTAGAAGTTTAATCAGGCAATAATGTGGTAAACTGTGAAGAGAAAATGTAGGCAGTCTCCTCAGTTCAGAAGACAAGTATTGCAAGACTCTACTAGTTGATGAAATGTTTTAAAAATTAGTCTTCTTTCCCATATCATGATCCAGTTGTTGCTAAAAATAAGAGCAGCTAACATTAATATTTTCAGAAAACTGTTATTATTTTTAGTTTTCTTTTTGTTCCTGCTTTTCTGTTAATTTCCTCTTTTTCACTTTGTTTTAGATTCTTTTGGAGTTTTTCCTCAGACACGTAGGAGTCCTCAGCAGTCCATTTGTATTCAAGACTAAGGCACGGTGGGGACACCTGGGTGACTCATTCGATTAAGTGTCCAGCTCTTGATTTCAGCTCAGGTCATGATCCCAGGGTCATGAGACTGAGCTCTCTGTTGGGCTCCATGCTTCGCGTGGAGTCTGCTTGAGATTCTTTTTCTCTGCCCCTCACCTTGATCTCTCTCTCTCTTTCATAACTAAATAAGTCTTTAAAAAAAAAAAAGAGTAGAGCACCGTAGATATGGGCCTTATCAACCGAGATGAATCACACAAAAACAATCTCTCAGTTGTGGGCCCTGGAGAGCAACAACGTTTGTTTGTTTGTTTGTTTTGTTTGTTTTTGTTTTTCTTAAGTTGACTAGCTTCTCTATATAGGAGTCCTCCAATCTCTTTCCTGAAGATTACACATCTGGCAAACAGTATTCTAGAAGCTGAGTAGAGAAGAGCTAGTGATAGAATCTCACTGTTCAGATGCACACTACCATGTTTCCTCCTGATTTTGATAAGGCATGTCCCCCCGGACCTCAGCTGTGCCTGCCTTCCTTGAGATCCAGGTCTACATGGTTCACCTGCGGGGATAAATTTCCATATTCTGCAAGGGTGAGGTCTCTTTGCCTGTCTCCATAGGCTAAGGTAGGTCTAAATCCTCTTTATATGGAATTGCAGCAAACCATCTGCTTTTTTTTTAATAGTTATATTTGTTTATTTCAGCCATAACTTTTTTTTTATTGATTTATTTGACAGAGATCACAAGTAGGCAGAGCAGCAGGCAGAGAGAGAGAGAGAGAGAGAGAGGAGGAAGCAGACTCCCTGCTGAGCAGAGAGCCCGATGTGGGGCTTGATCCCAGGGTCCTGGGCTCATGACCTGAGCCAAAGGCAGAGGCTTAACCCACTGAGCCACCCAGGCTCCCCGCAAACCATCTGTTTTTAACCATAGGCCCACGGTGCTGCTTTCAGAGTGACCTGGTCACTTCAACTCACAAGTTTTTCCTATAGTTTACATATGAATCAGATTGCCTCCTGTTACCTCCCACAGAAAGGTATTTAAAGTTCATCCTTCCCCACCACCTAGGTCACTCTCCACTTGTCCATCAGCCTTCCATCTTTTAAAATTTTGTTAACATCCTCTACATATTGGAAACTTCTCTTTCATTCCCTTTATCCTTGGGCATTTTTAACTTAGAAAAATGCCTTACTATCATTTTAGTGAGGTCCTAGGAGAAAATGGACGTAAACTATATATGTTCGCTCATCCAGATTTAATTGGAAATCAGTGTCTATTTTATAGTTTAAAAAAAAAACAATTGAAAACTATGCCCACACAGAAACCTGCACATGGATGTTTACAGAGGTTATTTATAAATTGCTAAAACGTAGAAGCAACCGAGATGTCTTTCAGTAGGTGAATGGATTGCTAAACTGTAGTACATTCAAACAATGGAAAATTATTCAGCACTAGAAAAGAAATGAACTATCAAGCCATGAAAAGACATGGAAACACTTTAAATGCATATTATTAAGTGAAAGAAGCCCATTTGAAAAAAGCACATGCTGCATGATTCCAACTATATGACATTCTGGAAAAGGCAAAATTATGGAGAAAGTGAAAAGATCAGTGGTTCCCAGGAATTGTAAGGATTGGGGACTGGGAGGGGGGAGGAAGAACAGGTGGATGACAGAGGATTTTTAGGGCAGTGAAAATATGATACCATGCTGATGGATACATGTCACCACACAGTGGTCCAAACCTACACAATGTACAACAGCAAGATTGAACCCTAATATAAAATTATAGACTTGGGTGATTATGATGCATCCATGTAGATCAGTTGTAACAAATGTAATCCTCTAGTTGGAGATGTTGATATTGGGTATGGGGTAGGGTGTATACGCAAGTCTCTGTACCTTCCCCTCAGTTTTGCTATGAATTTTAACTCCTCTAAAAAAAAAAAGATCTTAATATTTTTAAACAGACTATTGTGTAAACCTTGAAGCCCATCTCGTGTTTCTCTTCTTCAGGGATAGAAAAAAAAATAACATTTATCACAGAAACAATTCTAATATTTCAGTTCATACCATCCTGATCAAGGTTAGCTGAATCCTCCCTAGGGAAGCCCACCTCTACACCTTCATTTTAAGGAATCTCATTCTTGCTCTTTACACACCATGAACACAGGACAAGTGTGTTTTTGTGTGAGGACCTCTTCTGGCTTCTATCATATTATCTTTTTTAAAATCCTCTTCATTACAGGGAACCTGGGTAGCGTGGTCAGTTAAGCATCCAACTCTTGATTTCAGCTCAGATCATGATATCAGGGTTGTGAGATCCAGCGCAATGTCAGATTCCACACAGGGTGTGAAGTCTGCTTGAGGTTGTCTCTCTCCCTCTCCTCCTCCCCTGCTCTCTCCCCCTCTCTCTTTCTCTCTCAAAATAAAAAAAAAGTAAAATTCTCTTCTTTCTAGATCTAGATTTTCATTTTTCTGCATTAGAGCCAATGGAAAAACAACTTAAGACCACTCAATGGCCATCCCTATCCATTCAGTGACCTGGGGACCGGTCCACAGGGGCAGGTTGAGCACTCGCATCCTTACTAGGGAACAACAAGGTAGGAATAGAGGAAGGCATGCCTTCAGACCTCAGGCTGAGTGGCATTAAACTCACCCTGAAATCCCTGCTTGATCACAGCCTTTTCAGCAGCAACATGATCTTCCTTTTTAATCTCTTCTGGATCCTGGTAGAAGCAGAGATAAGGGGCCCCTGGGTGGCTCAGTGGGTTAAGCCTCTGCCTTTGGCTCAGGTCATGATCCCAGGGTTCTGGGATCGAGCCCTGCATGGGACTCTCTGCTCGGAGGGGAGCCTGCTTCCCCCTCTCTCTCTGCCTGCCTCTCTGCCTCCTTGTGATCTCTGTCAAATAAATAAATAAATAAAATCTTAAAAAAAAAAAGAAGTAGAGATCAGGCATGGGTTCTTATAGGGCACCACACATACTCGGAACTTCTAGGTCAGCATCCACATCAGACCCCTTGCTGTTGTGCAGAGTGGCATGTCCACATAGGGCATTCTATGTTACATAGAGTGATAGACACAGGTTAGCGTAAGACATGTCTTTGAGAGGATGGTGGTCAGTGCTGGGATCAATAACCATCAGAAAATGTGGCTCCTGGGAAGCTGCCTGGATCTGGCTAGTGAAGTTTGCAGAAGCCAAGCAGCCAACAGTGGGAGAGGTTCTGGAGGCAGCGGCAAACTTCAGCCCATCTCCCTGGCTGGGGATGTCACATTCCTGGAGCATGTGACTCTGACAGCAGCCGCATCCTCAGTGACAACAATGGTGGGAGCCATCAGCAGAAGCTGCCTCCAGGTGCTCCTCAGATTTATGATATAGATGCCATCACATCGCGTCACGTCACGTCCACGTCAGGTCACATCACATCACGAGTTTGCAAGTCAATGTCAGTGCCACTTAAGTGGGCTCCTGCTGCAAGAAATTTGAGGACATCCTTCTTCACTTGCAAGATATCTGGGCTCCAGACATGGTAAACATTTCCCTTTAAGTTAGAATGGAAACCCAGGACATTGTCCTATAGAGAGAGCACTGTTTGGATGACACCAAATGGTTCAGCAGGTATTTTTGAATAAATGAATAATTGGTGTTTGAACTTAGAGTTGTTTTCTGAAGGAAGTGAATAGGTTTTGTCCTCTCTAATGGCGTTTGGCTCCTAAGTGGGTTCTTGGTCACTAGTCTCTCCCGGGCTCCAGTCCATTTTTCACGCCCCAGTGGGACTTATCTGCCAGAAGCAACACTCAGATCTTTCTACCTGTTTTTGCAAAATCTTTCAGAACTCCAATCTCTCTGAAAATCATTTCATAGTTCCTCCTGACATCAATGACATCTGTTCATTGATCAATAGCTGGTCTGAATCTGTCATTCCAAACGGATCTCCCACTTTTCCTTTTTAGTGTTCTACGCATTCCAACAAATTGAAGCCTGCTATCACCCACAAAATTCCCACTCCTTTCTCCTCTGGCTATTCATTCCCTACCACTCGCCCATAATGCCATTGCCCTTGCCTTCATTTACCAGTGCCCAGCATGGTTCATCATTCCAGACCCAGATCGAATGCATACTGTTTAATGAAGTTCCTTCTTTTATCCCCTCACTGCAAAGTGAGATCCAGCTCTGTCATTGGAAAAAATGAGCAACGCTAGAGAAGGTGATTAAAACCCATCAAGCCTCAGTTTCATTATCTGTTAAATGGAATGAGTTATATCTATCTTTCGCAAATTAAATTAAATAATGCATGTAAGCCACCTCTCACAGTGCCTGGCACATGGGAGTAATTATTAATATGATGATGATGATTTATTTAAAACTGTTATATGAAATGTCATTTTCAACCCTGCAGTCTTTGAAAATGGAGTTCCTATTTGCATTATGTGGATTTTCCATAATTCTTGCCAGACAGACAGATACTAAATAAGGTTGAATAAGTATATCCTCCTAAACTTTATTACTAGATTCTGCTTGTGGGAAAGGGTGCTGTATTGGTTTCCTAGGGCTACCACAACAAATTACCACATTCTGGATGGCTTAAAATAACCAGAATTTATTATCTCACGGTTTAGGAAGCTTAAGGTTCAAATTCAAGGTGTTAGCAGGGTTGGTTCCTTCCATGAGGGAGAAATCACCTCATGTCTGGCTCTTAGCTTCCAGTGGTTGGTGGCAATCCTTGTCTTTTCTTATAGATGGGTCACTTCAACCTCTGCCTCTGTCTTCACATTGCTTTCTTCTCCGTGTCTCTGTGTCCTCTCTTCTTAGAAGGACTTTGGTCATTGGATTTAGGGCCCACTCCAAATTCAGAATATTTTATCTCAAGGCCCAAATAAGGTCCCATTCTCAGGTTCAGGTAGACCTGAATTTGGAGGAGACACTGTTCAATCCACTACAAGTAAATCCAAGGCTCCTTCTTCCTTATAACAAACTGTAATTAAGAATCTAAATTCTAAAACTACACTGCACTGGCCCAGGCCCTGGCCTTTTCCATGATGTGTGGCTTCGGTTACATTGCTTAACTATACCCACTTTCGGTTTCTGGATAAGGGAAATGAGGATAGTAATATCTACCTTAAAGAGTGTCTGTGTGAATTAAGAGAAATAATCCTTATAAAGGGCTTAGGGTAGCCTGGTTATCATTAATCAAGCAGTAAATGTTGGCTTCTCCTTTCCTTTCCTTTTTTTTTTTATTTGTTTGTTTTGTTTTGTTTTGTTTTGTTTACAGGGCACATCTCTCTGCCTGGAAGGCTCACTCCCCTTCCCATTGTTTACCTGATTAACTCCTAAACATTCATGTTTCAGCGTAAGGTTTACTCCCACAGCGAGGCGGTCTCTGACATCCTCAATGAGATCTAATAGGCCTCCATAGTCCTTCATTCCGTCTTCTTAATCACAATCGTATAATGATGAACTATTACAAAACAGTAACTGAATTCCCTGAAACAGGGAATTAACCTTTGATCTATTGCTCCCCCTGGAGGTATATGCTCCACAGGGACAAGCACTCTGTCTGGTTTGATAGGGACTCAGATGGGCTGGGGTGAGATCCCGGTCCCTTCAGTGCTCCGCCTTGCCAGAGCTCCTCTTTGTACATCTGTTTGCTCACGCAAAGTGGCTTTATGGTCATGACTCAACCGGGCAGTTGTTGGGAGGATTAAATGAGATCCTATCTGAAACACACAGAGCTCCCAGTGTGTCTCACATGCCAAGAGCTTTAAAAATCACTAATTAGTATTTTGTTTTCTGTTCCTGGCACTTAGTGGGTTCAGTGAAAGAATGTGCCATGAGCCAGGTGATTGGTCAAATCTAGGAATACAGTCTGTGCCACAGAAGAGCGTGGCAATTCAGTAGTTTCCAGTGACCTTGTTCTCATCAGAGATTTTCTCTAACAAAAGGAGCTAAAAAGCCCAAGGGAAGAACTGCTTAACACCACTGCCCCCAAATAATTTTCTTTCTTATAGCCTTTACAATCCCATTTAGAACTGGGATTTAAAAAAAAAACAAAAAAAGGTTCAGAGAATCCAATTTCTTTCTAGCCCTAGGGTGGTTTTGGAGATGGAGAAAGGCCTTTGGAAGGGCAGTGAAAAGATCAGACCAAGCAAGTCTAGTTCCTTATTAGTGAGTGACACGAGGCCGGATGCAGCAATGCTTTCGTGTAAGGAGGGACAGAAACTCACCCGGACTTTGCAGCTTTTAATGGGCTTCTCTACGGTCTAGGAAAACAAGAACAGTGCTGTGTGAACACAAAAAAGGCAGCTTTAAAATGTTCAATAAGATTATCCACTATCCTAAGTATAAATCGGCATTCCTGAAGAGAGATCCCCATGGAAGAGCATGCAATATTAGAGGCCGGTGAGTGGTACAGTGTTGCCGTCGGACTGACCCGGCTTAAAACTCCGATGGAAATGTCTTTTTTCTTTTTTTTAATGAGTCATGAATCACACAGGTTTTAAATCTACTTTTTAGGGACTGACAGCTTGATAGCTGAAGTCATTTGTATTTCCTTATATAGAGGGAGCTGAAACAATGTGTGTTTCATTATTCATTTTCCAACTATTTATTAAAATTGATTTTTTGTGTATTGACCTCATATGCTATGACCTTGATAAATTTAGCTATTAATTCTATTAGGGTTTTTGTACATTTGTTAAGATGTTCTACATATACAATCATGCCATCAACAAATAAAAACAGCTTTCTTATTTCCTCTCCAATGACTATGCTCTTTACTTTTTTTATTGCCTTATTACACTGATTAGCACCTTTAGCACAATGTTGAATAGAAGTGGATTAAAGCAAGAACCCTGGTTTTGTTGCCAAAATTTTCCCCAAGTTTGATGTTGGTGTAGTTTTCTGTTGATGCCCTTTATCAAGTTATAAAAATTCTCTTTTGCTGCCAGTTTTGCTAAGGGTTTTTGTCACAAATGGGTGTTGAATTGTCTTTTTTTCTCCTCCAAAATTGTGAGCAATATGATTGTGTGATTTTTCTCCTTTATTCTTTAAACGTGGTTAATTATGTCAATGAACTATTGATTATGAAGACGACTTGCTTGGCCCCTTTAAGATAAGCCCCATCTGATCATGGGGTATTGTAATATTAACGTGTTGCTGATTTGGCTTGCTAACATCAGTTTAAGGATTTTTGTTTCTATCTTCTTAAGGCATAGAAGGCTGTTCTTTCGCTTCCTTCTAATATTGCTTCTGCTTTTGCAGAGTCATGCTGGCATCATAAAATGAGTTGGAAGCAACCTCTCCTTTAAGTCCTTGGATAGACAGATAAATACTAGATATGGAGATATTAGCCAATTTAAAGTCAATACCCAGTAATTTAATCATCACTGTCATTTTTTTTTTTAAGATTTTGTTTATTTGCTTGAGAGAGAGAGAAAGTGAGAGCACGCGCACATGGGGGAGAGGGGCAGAGGGAGAGGGATAAGCAGACTCCCCCATGAGCGGGGAGCCTGACATGGGGCTTGATCCTTTGGGATCATGACCTGAGCCAAAGGTAGACCTTTAACTGACTGAGCCACTCAGGCGCCCCAGAAACTTTATTGTTTTGCCCTTTACATTTAGATCTGCAGTTCACTTGAAAGTGATTTGTGTGTATGGAGTGACTGAAGTAGGGTTTAAACTTCATTTCTTTTCCATGTAGCTATCCAGTGTCCCATCGCTGTCATTTCTACATCTGTTTCTGTTAACTTGTTGGACCTCGTTATGGATCATAGTTTCCCACTTCATTATGTGTCTAATAATTTTATATTATTTGCTGAGCTTTGTAAATATTACACTGTTGAATGTCTGGATTTTTCTTCCTTTGGAAACTGTTTTTGAAATGCAGTTATAGTATTATGAATCTGTCTGATTCTTTCATGATTTATTTTTAAGCATTGTTAAGTTTAAGAATAGGCTATACTCTAGGGCTAATATAAATCTGTCTCACATGAGACAAGCCCAAGGTGTCATACTAAGGTGGGACCTTTCTAGGATCTCTACTGATTGCCACAGGTATTCACAAGTTCTTTCCACTGTACACAGTCAGAACTCTGCCTTTCCCCATACCAACGTGAGCTTTGAGAACGTTTCAGCTCAGAGTCATCTGGTAATCATTTGCCTGACCTCACACACAGTTTAAATAGTTGGCAAGAGAATCAAGGGAATTCCTGTGCAGATTTCTGGAGTTCTTTCTCTACATAGGTCCTTCCTTTCCAGTGGTATGTCCTGCAAATATCAGCCTTCCCAGCTCCTAGAACTCCAGTCTCTGTCCCCTCCACTCAACAAGCCAGACACTGTGTGGGCCTCCTCTCCCTATTATTCAGCCTTGAAAGTGCCTCCAAGCAGAGGGCCCAAGGGGTAAGAGACTTCTCTTCATTCTGTTCCCTTCTCTCAAGAAGCCCAAGTCAGTGAGGTCTAGTTGTTTACTCTTTGCGGGCAAGTCCAGGACCAGTTCATAAGTGCACTTCATAAGGTCTTAATAATATCTGAGTATTACATTGGAATTTAATACTCATGTATGTGACTTCTCCAGCACAAAGTCATGAATAGTGGTCTTAATAATTACTGTTTCCCCTCACCTGCCCACCTTTCAGTTCACATAGCAATAAATCAATGTTTAGGAAATTATTTAATCACCATGTGTCTGTAAATAAAGTAAAATCCACTGATTTGTACACTTTCAATGACTGAATTGTATATACTATGTATTTATATTTCAATAAAGTTTTTTTTAAATGCATGTGGCTTTCATTTGCAAACCAAGAGCTAAGCTTAGAGGTATCACCCATAGAGTTTCTTTATTGCACAGAAAAAAAACAATCTCAGTTTGCTATTGAAAAAATCTTGAGGAATAATGCATTTAGAACTGGGGAGAAGCAGTGTATGGCAAATGGGAAATCTCACTGCTTTGCGGGATGGTGACAGAAAGGTGAAGTCAAAAAGAGGAAAGCATATTAATGAGACATGAATCTCAATTTCCCCTTCCTAGGCTTTAGTCCAGAGAGGACTAGTATCCTAATAAGGAGAGGGTGCTACTGGTGCCCTACCCATTGCCCTTCACTCACCTAGAGTTTACTGCACCTTCAGCGGACAATTTCCATCAGACTGTTGGCATTCCACCCCAAGTGCCTGCATCTCTTTACCTTTTTCAGAATGATTTTTTTCTGGCTGCTAGAGTGTTCTTGGCTTGCAGGGACAGGTAGAACTTCATGAGAGTCATTCCTAGAAGCAACCTTTAATCAATGAGGGATGGAATTGGTGGATAAAGACCCCATCTTGTCCCTCCCTCAGCATAAGAATTCTGGACTTCGTTTTCAACAATGTCTCTGAGGATTCTCGGTAAGGCTGAACTCTAGTTTCCTATAATGGTAGTCCATAGATTAACACATGCCTTATTCCCTGCCTCATCTTCTCAGTCCTTGGAATCACATCCTAAAGAAATCATTTCACCCAATCCTTACTGCATTCCCTGCAACAAGCACGGGAAGACTGAAAACAGAAAGTACTTGCCCTGATATCCAGTTGGGGTCTCAAGAAAGACACTAGAAAGTTATACGGAGGACTCTGCGCTAGTACGGACCAGCCCAGCGTAGTAATAAAGAGTGGATGGGTGTGATTAGGCAGACTATCCAGTTGTCCTCCTCAAGCCCCCCTCAACTCTTGTGTATAGTGGATCCTAAGCAGAGAACCTGTCAAACTGCCATTTAGAGCCCTAGGAAGACCGAGGGCACTATCCAAGCAGAGGTTGTGAGCAGGCCCCTGGGCCAGGGGGCCAGATGGGGCCATGACATAAGCTGAGAGGCAGCTAGCTAGCAAAACCCGAGGGCAAATAGAGCTGGCAGGAGGAAGATAGCTGCTTCTCCTGAGGTGTATTATCCACGCCAATGTCACAGGTTTACTTGTCCTAGGATGCCACCAGGCTCCCAGTGGCCACACCTACAAGGGTCATTTGCCAAAGAACAGTGGAGAACAGTGCACATATACACTCCAAATCAGTGTGAGACAAGAGACCCTTCTCCCATTCCACACTTCCCTCCACTAATAAACTGGAATGCCACCTTTGCTGTAGAAATAAGAGGGGAGGCAGGCTCCCTGAGAGACTGAGCATTTTTGTCCAGGAATTACTGGAATTACCAGTAATCTCTGTCAAATAAATAAATTAAATCTTTAAAAAAATTATATTTCTCAAAAAAAAAATATATATATTTCTCCTTGCTACCAGCAGGTGGCGATCAAGATAAAAGTAATTACAGAAAAACTCGCTTATCTCAATTTCGATGTGAGTTAAACTGTGAGCTCAACTGTATACACATGAAATTACAATTTTGTAGAACCTCCATATTAATTTTAACAAATAGACTGTGCTATATCCCAGAATGTTAACTTATTTAATCTTTACTAATTACTTTCAGGTTATTTCCAATATTTGCACATTATAAACAATGCTCCAGTGTAAAGAATATACTTGAACTATCAACTTCCCAAACAAATTTCTCTATCTACAGTTTACAAAATTTTTTAAAGATTTTATTTATTTATTTAACAGAGAGAGAGAGATCACAAGTAGGCAGAGAGGCAGGCGGGGGTGGAGGGGTGCAGGGGAAGCAGGCTCCCCGCTGAGCAGAGACACCCCCCCACCTCCCACCCCCTCACCCACCCCCCTCCGTTGCGGCGCTGGATCCCAGGACCCTGGGATCATGACCTGAGCTGAAGGTAGAGGCTTAAGCCACTGAGCCACCCAGGCGCCCCTACAAAATTTTTATTATTTCTGTAACATAAATTTCTAGTTAAATTGCTTGTCAGACACTTCGTAGTTTGTTGTTGTTTTGACTGTTAATTGTGAAAGACTTCAGACATATACAAAAGTAGAAAGAATAGCTCTTAAAACCCTTATGTCCCCAGTACCAAACTAGAACAAATGTGAACACCGGCAATCTTGTTTTATTTTTATCTCCTCCCATTTAATTCCCCTCCCCATCAGGGATTATTTTAAATGAAATAATCGCTACGTCATTTCACCCGCAAATGGTTAGGATGTGTCTCTAAAAGATATGTATTCTCAAAATCATAGCAATAATGCCATTACCATACCTAAAATTTAAACATGATTCCATCATCCATTTTGAGATGAAAAAAATAGTCTTCTGAAAGTTTTTATTATGAATGGGCATTGGATTTTGTCAAGTGGCTTTTCTGTGTATATTGATATGATTATGTGATTTTTCTGCATTCGCCTGTTAGTCTAGTGGATTAACTAATTGATTTGTGAAGATTGAACCAGTCTAGCATTCCTGGGGTGAGTGCCACTTAGTTGTGGTGCATAATTCTTTTTATACATTGTTGGATTTAATATTCTTCCTGCATAATAATGAAGTTGAGCTCTTTGTCATGTATTTATTGGCTATTTGGATTTTTTTTATATTGTGTGTTTAAGCCTTTTAACCATTTTCAATAACAGTTTGCCTATCTTACAAATTTGTAGCAGTTTCCAAAATTATTGTGGATATGTCTTTGTCAGAAATATATCTTAATACCTTTTCCTATTCCACAGTTATAATTTCAATTTTTTGTTGATGCATAATATTCACAGAGTATACTGAAGAGATATGTACAGCTTAATGAATTCACAGTTATGTATACACCTGTGTAGCCACAACTCAAGCAAAAATATAAAACATTTTCAATAGCCCAGAAAATTCCTTCATGCATTCTCCCAAATGACAACTCTCCCCAAAAGTAACAATTATTCTGACTGCTATGATCATGGATTCATCTTGCCATGTTTTTCCACTTCATGTGCATCAAAAATATGTACGTTAGACATGCAAATGTACTCCTTTGTTTTGAGCTTCTTTTATACTCTGTGAACTTTAATCATGATAGTTCATTATTTCATTGCTGTTAGCATTCTATTGAATTAATGTAACACAACTTAATTCTCCATTATGTTGTTGCTAGATTTTTAGATGGTAGCTAGTTTGGAGTATAATAGATAAAGCTGCTACAGACCTTCTTTACATGTCTTCTGGTGGATTTAAGTATTTAAAAATTGTTCAGTCATAGGGTAAACTAATGTTTAGACTTAGTAGCTCATATCAAACAGTTTTCAAAGTGTTGGTAATAATTTTCAGTCCCATCAGCTGTGGATGAGTGTTCCACTGGCTTCTTTCCTTTCTAACACTTGTATTGTTGGTCATTTCACATCTGCCATTTGGGTAGGATTGTACTGGTCTAAACGGAATCTGTCTTATGACTAAGAGTGCTGTTTACCTTTCCATAGTTCATTGGTAATTTGGACTTTGGTAAAATGTCTGATTAAAGTTTTTTGCCCACTTTTAAAAATTGGGACATCTTTTTTTATTACATTTACAGAACTTATAAATATTCTGGGTACAAGCCATTTTGGAAAGACTTTTTCTTTATCTGTGACATATGTTTTCACAGTCTTAAGGTCTTTTATTGAATAGAATTTCCTAATTTTTTTAAAGATTTTATTTACTTATTTGACAGAGATTACAAGTAGGCAAGAGAGGCAGGCAGGGAGAGAGAGGAGGAAGCAGGCTCTCTGCGGAGCAGAAAGCATGATGTGGGGCTCGATCCCAGGACCCTGGGATCATGACCTGAGCCGAAAGCAGAGGCTTTAACCCACTGAGCCACCCAGGCGCCCCTAGAATTTCCTAATTTTAAAGAAGTTAATGTATCTTTCATTTCTTCAACGGTTATTGTTCTGCCTATCCCCAGCCATGAAAATCAGTCTCCTGATTTTGGTAATTTGTGATTTCTCTTTCTCTTGATCATTTCTTGCTAGGTATTTATCAATTTTGTTAGCTTTTTCAAAGAATCAACTTTTGTCTTTGTTAATTTTCTTTGCTATATGCTTGCTTTCTATTTTATTCTTATTTTCTCTTTTCTCCATTCTTTAGCTTTATGTTGTTACTTTTATTCCTATATATTTGAGATAGAAGATTATCTTAATCTATTTTCATAATTTTGTCTAATGCATGCATTAAGATCCAGATATTTTTTTCTTAAAGCAGTGATTTAGCTTCTTCCCACAAATAATGAAATGGCAATATTCATTTTCATTTAAAAATGTTACCTAATATCCATTGAGATGTCTCCTCTAATCCATATGGCATTGAGAACTATGTTGCTTAATTTCTAGGTATTTTGAATATTTTCTAGTTATCTTTCCGTTGCTGAGTTCTAGTTTAATCCACTGGACCAGAGAACATACTCCAAATGATTTTAGTTCTCTGAAATTGTATTCGCTCTGTGGCCCAGGATATGTTCCATTTTGGTAAATGTTTCACGTCCACCTGTGAAAGAATGTGTATTTTGCTATTTTTTTTGTTTTTGTTTTTGTTTTTTAAGATTATTTATTTATTTGATAGAGCTTACAAGTAGTCAGAGAAGCAGGCAGAGAGAGAGAGGAGGAAGCAGGCTCCCCCACTGAATAGAGAGCCCATCGATGGGGGGCTCGATCGATGCGGGGCTCGATCCCAGAACCCTGAGATCATGACCTGAGCTGAAGGCAGAGGCTTTAACCCACTGAGCCACCCAGGCGCCCCTATTTTGCTATTTTTGATGTAATTTTATCTCTAGGTCATGATGATTGATTGCATTGTTAAATATTCCATGTCCTTGTTGCATTTTCTTTTTCCTGCTTAGTCTACCAATTATGAGATCATATTCTCATGGTTGTGGATTTACTATCCCTTCTAGTTCTACCAACATTTCTTTTATATATTTTCTTGTATTTATTAGATATACATCTTTAGTATGGTTATGTATTCTTTTAAAAATTACCATTTTTTCATTATAAAATATCCCAAATTCTAGTTATTATATCTTGCCTCACAATCTACTTTGCCTGACATTTGTATAGATCTATCTTATTTCATTGAAATTAATGTTTCCATGGAGTCTCTTTTTTCCATTCTGTGCCTTTCAACCTCTCTGTGTCCTTGTATGTATAGTCTCAACAGACAACCCTGGGATTGTACCAAGGCTTCGTATCTTTGGGGGGCCCTGAACTTAAATATTTTTCCCAAGCCCCAAGTCTGTCGAATGCTCAGCTCAGCTTCTCTCCCTCTCAGCTCTTACTTTTGCTTTTGGAATCTCCAATTTCCTCAAGGAGAAAAATCACCACAAACACGGGCTGGTCTTGCTCACTAGGTTTTCCTCCCCTCTCCTGGATACTGATTCTAAAAGGCTGCAAGTCCCCCTTGGTATGTAGTTTTCTGATATTTTCAACTTTTTAAAACATTTTACCCAATTTTTCTAGTTGTTCTCAGAGTTTCCGTGATCTGAACAAAACCCAGGCTATTATTACCGGAAGTGTAATTTCTTGTTGCTGATTAAAGGGTGGGTCTAACATATTCCCATTAAAAATGATGTTTTCTATAAGGCTTTCATTAATTTCTCCTCTTAAATTCATTTCTCCTTCCTTTTCCTGTTTACATTGCTGTTCTCTAACTTCTTTTGATGCTTAACCTATTTTTTCCTTTGTTCTGTTTTAACAGCCTAACTGAAGGCTATAAGCTTTCCCTGGAAGCAACCCGCAAGTACTGAGTACACCCACACAATTTGAGCTGCTCAGTACTTTTGGTTCCATGTAATTAGAATTATCTTCTAGTTTCTACTTTTTTTAAGATTTTATTATTTATTTGACGGAGAGAGACACAGCCAGAGAGGGAACACAAGCAGGAGGAGTGGGAGAGGGAAAAGCAGGCTTCTTCCTGAGCAGGGAGCCCAATGCAGGGCTGGAGCTGGATCCCAGGACTCTGGGATCATGACCCGAGCTGAAGGCAGACACTTCAATGACTGCCACATTGAATGTGACTGAGCCACAATGACTGAGCCACCCAGGTGCCCTTCTAGTTTATATTTTGATTGTTTTTTTTTATTCATACGTTATTTCAAAATCTGTCACATAATTTTCTAGTTATCTTATTATTGTTTCCTAGTTTCATTTCATTGTAGATGGAGAAAATCACCTTCTGGTTGATTTTAGTCCTTCGAAATTTTCTGTTGATTTTTTTTTTATGGCCTTGCATTTGGTCAGATTTTGAATTGACAGTGTTCTTAGAAAGTCCTATTCTTAGTTATTGAATACAACATTTTATGAAGGCAAATTGGCTCTGTTTTTTAACCACATCGTTCAAATGATCAATAGTGTCATTATTTGGCAGTTTTGTTTATATGGGAGTTTTGGTAAGCTGGAGCTGTAATTCCCACTCCCTTATCTGGTGTCTGGTGAGATTGGCAAAAAAGGCAGACAGAAGTGAAGCCGCTGCTATTTGCCCCTGGAGAGCTTTGCAGTGACGATGACAGGAATCTGGTCTCACTCTTTTCCATTTCATGTCCAGACCTTGCTGACCAGCGGGGAAGCTGGGCTGCAAACCACAGAAGTAAGCAGCTGTACAGAAGCAATGACCTTCCACACTTATCTTCGCCCAAAGACTCCTTCACTCGGCCTCCTTCTCAGTCTCACTTCAGCTTTTGAACATCCGTTCGTGCTCGAATTTGTTCACTGATGGCAGTGTTCCAGGAGAGGTGAACAGTGCTTTTTGCTGACTCTCTAAATCCCCCTTCTGCACTATTGTTTCCCACTTTCTTCCACAGTTTCCAAAGGCCTATTTTTCTATAACAAATTCTTTATTCTACAATATTCATCATTTTGCTGTCCTGATTAAATTCTGAAAATCTGTGTATTCTTTCAACCTAAAATGTGTCTTTCATACAGAGAATGTGATGAATTCACCTTGATTTCTGGCCAGTGCGCACTTCTCTTTTCTTGAATACATCGGTAAAAGCAAATGTGTTTTATTTTATCCTCTCTCTCTTTTTTAATTAAGTAGAAACTACAAGTTTAGGGCTCTTAAGGTATAAAATTTGGATAACTTCTGCACACTGCAGAATTAGAACAGTTCTATGAACTTGGAAATCCTGAGTCTACCAGACCTGACATATTTCCTTGATGAGTTGGAATGACAAGTTTGAGAGTAATTATGAAAAAGTGCTTTAGTGAGACTAGGAAATTTGGCATTCTTAGGAAACTGTCTTTTACCCACCAAAATGTAACTTGGGAGATTTTTTTTAAGCTCCTCTCCCAAAGATTTTGTTCCTAGAGATCTGGATTAGGACCAAGGGATATGAATTTCTCACAACTATCACAGATAATTCCAATGCATGTGGTTGTGGATTTTTCAGACCTTTATTCAGAATATAGGACTTTCTTCTATTCACCTTTACCAATTTTCCAAAGTAGACAAAAATAGAGGCAAAACAATGAGAAGTACCACTTTCTCCAGATTTTCTGGACCCTGCAGCCTCTTATTTTGAGGAATTTGCATCTCTACATGTGACAAACACGTAATCTGGTGAATTAAACATGTTATAAGTAATATTTAGTATTAGTTGTTAATATTTAATATTAATTGCATTTAATATTTCTAAACAAAAAGAGATCTAAAAACCTTTGAGAGCACTCAAATTCAGAGCATTCAAATTATATCAATGTTTACTGGAAGATAAGTTGAATTCATGTCAAAGTATTACTTTATTCACTGCATGAGTCTGGATCTCTTGAGATTTATATACCTGTTACTAAAGAGCAACTTTCCCTGCATAACCCCATACACATCTCCTCCGGAGAAGAAAGAAAAGAAAAAGGAGCACTTATTTTCTTGGTTAGCACCACGGCACAAAATCACTCATAGGAAAGACATTCCTAGTCAAATGTTTTGGAGGGGGGAACGGAGGAAGGTATCTCATATACATTGAACTATGCTATTATTTTTAATATTCTCACGAATTTTTGCATAATGCTGGAATAATGACATGCTTGAATTATCACACATAAAGCAGAAAAGTAAAAATCTGTCTAGAAAAAGAATAACATAATAGTTATAGTGAATCATGGTGGTGGCAGGCTTCCAAGCCTAGCCAATGGTACTTCTGGAAACACTCTCTTCCCTATTAACATTCTTTGATAACATAGTAACTATTGCTAATTAAAAACGACTGTTATGGAGGGGTTCTTTCAAAACAATAGATTCCCCTTCTGGAGAAGCAGCATGAGCTCCTCACCCTGGACTGGAGTCGATCAACAGAGATTCACAGCTCTGCACAGCACCTGACAGTTACAAAATCACTTTGGAGTCAAAGTTTACTTTTGACAGGTAACAGTTTTCAACATGAAACTTCTTTGGCTTTTGTCTCACCCTCACTAAGATGGCTTAGGAGAGACATTCCCCTTACCACCCACAGAGCGCCATGCTGCCTCACCAATGCCTCCCCCCATGGAAGCAGGCACGGCTTTATATAGAGAGAACTCTTTTACCCTGTTCATCCTCTGTCCCTCCTCCTCTTTACCATCTTTCTGTCTTCTCCTGGAAAACTGACTTAATGGCTTCGTTAAGAGAAGAATGTTAAAGCCAAGAGGAGTCATGAGATGTAGCAAAACTAGGACAGCATTCCATCTAATTAAGATACTCCCTTTTTCTTCTTCTTCTTTTTTTTAAGATTTTATTTATTTATTTGACAGAGAGAGAGCTCACAAGTAGGCAGAGAGGCAGGCGGGGGGGGGGGGGGGGGGAAGCAGGCTCCCCGCTGAGCAGGGAGCCCGATGTGGGGCTCCATCCCAGGACCCTGGGATCACGACTTGAGCCGAAGGCAGAGGCGTTAACCCACTGAGCCACCCAGGTGCCCCAAGATACTCCCTTCTTGATGGAGTCCTCTAGAATAAATGTTTGGAAGGGATTCTGCTTCTTGTGTGCAAAGAAAACCTGATGAGGGCAAGGATTAGAGATGACATTTGAAAGAGTTATGGAATTTTTTTGTTTTTTGTTTTGCACTTTAAGTTACTTCAAATAAAATCTCCAGTGTTTCCTGGAACATTTCTGAAAAAAGTAAGTATGGGTTTGCTCCGATGATGAGAAACACATCAGCCGTGCTGATAAATATCAACTTACACTTGGTAGTCAGATCCTCTTAATTCAGCCCTCCCAGAATAACATGAGTTCAGTTAGATTGGCCAAATCTACCTGAATTGATTTGACACTAAATTTTGGTCAGCAAGCTTTTAGGAAAGTGAGGGATACTTTTATTTCATTTTAAAATCTGTGAAACAAGGAAAAGGTTCTTGGTAGAAAATTGCAACATGAATACAAAGTATTTATCAATAACATTTTAAAAGGAAATATCTACCGATCATAGGAACTATTTACTTGTCTTAAAACTATTTCCTCTCTTGCCAGTTTCTCCATATATTCTAGAAACCCAACACTTGAGTTGGTTTGTTTTTAAGATTGCAGTGTACAGATAACTTTGTGAGTTAAATTTGTCTTTTTTTATCTTAACACTCTAGGTCTATAAATACTGTTAAGCCATAGAAACTAAAACTTATATCCAAGAAACCGATTTTCACACTCTCCCTTATTTTTATTAGCACCTAGGAAGAAAGTAATATGTATGAGTTGTGCAAAGTGACAACGTGGTAGTAACACAGAGTTGGATATGACAAGCCAGAGATACTGCATCTGTGGCTTATTTCATAGTAACACTAGTGTTCTCAAGCAAGAAATAGGCCTCCTCCTCCTATTAAATCATTCTTCAATAATGAGATCATTTTAAATTACATAAAAATGGTTTTTTTTTATAAAATCTACCCAGTGGATGACAAGTTATTACTGCCAATATTGGGGTAACTGTCTCATGGTTTTATAAAATTCATAATCCTCATTTCTACATGTTTAATTTCTATCATTAGTTAATACTACCTGCCATATAATATTGGCAATTCTACAAAAATGTATTAGTATCAAATAATGAAACTACTTTAAAAATATCTTGTGATACAGTTTCTTCTTGTGTATGGAATTTAAAAAAAACACTATTCTTTTGGAACTGAAGTGTAATTTAAAGCTAGAGATGCAAGTACTATATCTGAACTGTATCCCTCACTTTGTAGTGTTAAAAATGTATATGAAGTATTTTTCATAAGAGAAAAAGGAACTGGTGTACATGTGCCATAGGCCTAAGTATGAGAGAAAAAATGAAATCAAATTTTTTTTCCACTTAGCAATCAAATCCATCACCCTTTTCTTACTTGGTTGATCTACTTTTGGTGTTCAACTCTGTGACTGATGTTAAACTGACAATTTCTTACAACAAGCTAATATTTGAGATGTTACATCACATCACATGAACAGCACAACCACTTCTTGTGCGTCAAAGGTGTAGGGACAAGGCACTGAGTATTGTATGAGGCGATGCATCAATAGAAAACAGGGTAAACTCATTAAAAGATTCAAGATTGCTTCAAACAGATCAAGTTTCATAAACAACTTGTACCTAACTTATACAAAGAGCTAATGCTCAAACAGGCTTCATGATGCAAAATACGCATTATAGAAGAAAAATGATTTTTTTAAAATAATTCAACAATTTTTTTCACATTAAGGTCAATAAATTAGTCAATATTAATTGTCTTGCATTTGTTAGCTACTAAGAAGATACATTTACTTCTCTATAATATTTTTCATTTACTTGAAGAACTGAAGCAACCTAACAACTTCTTAAGGCTGTTTTCCAGATAAGACAATCCAACCTTGAAACTACTATTACCAAAATGTTATCTTTAAAGACCAGAGTTGTTAGTCTTTTGTTGAAACCCAAATGTTCAGTCTCTTAAAAAATCAATTCTGCATTGACCTGGAAGGGGAATCTGGGATTCTGATGGAAGTTTAATTTAACTTACTCAGGATGATTTCAGAAACAAATCCCCGCCATGATATCCACCCAACATTTTTAATATGTGAGTTTTCTTAAGTCATCTGATTTGTTTTTTCATTCACATAGTCTGCAATGGCAGGAGATACATGGCTCAGGAGGCCACTTCACTTCCTTTCCTTTTGTACAAACATTTTTCTTGATGGGAAGGAGTTATAAAACAACCCAACAGAAGACCATGAAAATGTGCAGATGCACTGGAACTTGATGGGACAGCCCGAGTCCAGTGTTTAATTCTAAACTGCAACATTCCATGATTTTCCAATATTCTGATTCAACACACACTTTTAACAATCATTTCTAGAACTCTAGAAAACAATATCTGGGAAGAGTTCAGCCAATAACGCAGACAAGTGGTATTCTTCCAACCTCACAAAGTAGGCTTCTGTAAAAGTGTACAAAAACTCTGAATTAAAAAGGAAGAAGGAAGAGGATGTGGGGTGAAATTGACACATGCCTTCTGGCCTCTACCCAAAACCCAGGGAAAGTTGTGACGCCAGAGAGGCAAACAACTGCTTGCTCGTTATGGTGATTAGACTGCTGACTTAGCCAGTTGTGCTTTGTTTTCCTGAATCAAGACCTGTTTGGCAAGTTCATTAGAACTAATTTTCAAGTTCTCTTTTAATTTGTGAAGCTCAAAGTCATGAAGAATCTTGACAGTCATTAACTTTTCTCGCTTGATTCTGTCCAGAACAACTTTTGGAACATCAGGGATCATCCAGGCCAACAAAAATTTAACTAAAAACACAATGTGCTGGAAGAAACATAAGAGAAAATCAAGGACACTGTTAGACCTGTCAAATGTTCAGCAGGAAGTTCTTACAAATCACTTCATCCATTCAATAAACTGTGCTCAATACAGAAGGTACCAGGAATAGCAAAAAGATAAGGTTCCTGTCCTGGAACTTTCCCAGAAAGATAGAAAGACAAACATTAAACAAATAAGTGTTTACTAAAATGCGTAATTACAGAAATTCCAGGTGATCGTGGTTATTGAATATACTGTTTATCTGTGCTCACTCCTGAAAACATAATAAGATACTTGGAAGGGAATTTTAAAAATGGTGTAACTTGCAAAGACAAAAAAAAAAAAAAAGGAGGGAACAGCAATAACAGATTCAAGAGAGTAAAGAAAGCTGGCACTTCAGCTTGCAATTGATGATATGATGGTGGTAAAACCCAACAAGTCAAAAGCCAACTTTGTTTAGAGCGTCAATAAAGTTCAGGAAAGACGGTCCTAAGGACTGTGAAAGCATACATATGGGTGGCTAACCAGAGGATTAGCCAACATCTGGTGTAAGGAAAAGCTGGAATTTTCAGGACCTTTCTCCCATTGTCATCCAGGTACTGCTTCCCTCCAACCTCACCCTGGCAGCAACTGAGTAATTTACTTTGTGCAGAAATCAAAACAGAAAGCCATGAACTCAGGAGCACCAGAGACAGTGGAGGATGGAGGAGAGGCGTCATACTGAAAATAGGGCAACTAAGTGAAATTCAGTGAATCCTAAGATCCTTAGTGATCTTTGTCTCGCTCAGGTCTCAGAACACAGGCAGCCGTAAAAGAGCGCAACAGAAAGGAGTTCAGAAGACTTTTCTCTGGGGAAAGTAAGTAGTCTGTGAAATTACAATGGCAGATACCAAATTTTGTAGGTTTCAAATGAAAAGGTCCCCTCCCTACCTCATCACCCTACAGTGAAACCTGCCAAGTGACATTCCTCCTGTAGGCACACAAAGCTTATAATTAGCTTTCACTTATTTGCTCTTAAGTAGAAGCAGATTGCCAAGAATCAGCACGTATGTAAAAGAAAGTATCTAATGCAAAAGAAAAAGACTGAAATAGACAAATAAAAACTAAGAGGAAACAGAGATAATGAAGAAGCAAAATAGCCGCAAAACAAAAAGATAAAAATATGAGTTCATCTAAAGGAGAGAAAATAATCACAATTTCAAAACAGGAAGTATACCACCTGAGTAATGAACTTCTAGGAAGACAGAACAGAGAAAAGAAGGAAATAATTCAAAAAATAATATGTACAAGCAAATTTTCTCAACTTGAAGGGTAAGTACCTTTTCAATTCACAAGGCTCAGCAATTGTCCAGAAAAATGAGTATTATCCAATAATAAGAACTTGTGATTTTTCATAAAAGAAGGACTAGTGAGAGAGTCCTTAAAGCTTACTGATTTATAAAAAGATCATAAACAAAGTCTGGGGAATTGGAATTGTATCGCATTTTTTAACAACATTGAAGCTGATAGAAAAAAGAGCACTGTCTTCAAAAATGTCAGGAATACCTAAATAAAGTTGGTTGAAAAATTTTCAGGGAAAATGACTTTGAATCTCGAATTCTATGCCATTTAGTCATCTGTGAGGAAAGAAAAGAAATATTCAATATTCGAGTTCTCAACAACTGACCACTCATAATTTTCCTCAGAAAATTACTGAAAAATGCACTTCATCAAAATAAGCTAGTAAACCAAGAATGGGAGAAACACAGACCACAGAAAATGGTTTTCAATACAAGAGAAGGTGAAGAGAAGGTGAAAGTCCCAGTGAGTCAGATGGGCATATCATCACAGATGGTGAGTCAGAACCTGGCATAATTAAAAACATTAACAAGAATAATAAATAGACAAAAATAAAAAAATCCCCAGTGCAACTGACCAGAGTGAAAGGTAATCTAAATTTATGATGGAAAATATGAGAACAAAAGAGTGATAAGGTCACAAAGAACAAGAGAGAGAGAGAGAGAGAAGAAAAACATAGGGAAGGATATCCATAAGACTGCTCTCTTTTTCATCACATAGAATTCGTATGTGTTTGCATTAAACTTGACTACTACCGAACTTCATGGCAGAGTGAAAAAGTGCCTTCCCTTTATTTCTCTTTCCTTCATTGGCGCTCACGTCTTTTGATATAGAATGTCACCATGAAACGTACCCAAATCCCCCCTCTGTATTTGTTCTCTTTTAATGCATGCCTTATATCTAGAATAAGAGTTGCTATCCCACAAGGGGGGAAACATAATAGAGTAGACAGAGCAGAGGCCTGGGAGAGATATGTATCCGGCACAGAAGCCCAGCTCCAGTATTGGCTGATTATCTTTAAACCCACTGCCAATCCTGCTAAGTCTCATTCATTTTTCAGGAGTGAACAAGAAAGCCTAACCTACAAGGTTATCATTACAGTGTCTGGAACCAGTATGTAATAGCTATTCAGTAAAATCAGTGCATTCTTTGTCCTTTTCCGGACCTCGAGGGAAGAGGCCCTATGTTTTCTTTTCTTTATGTCACCTGGATATTTTCAACAATAGCAGGTGAATAATAGGCCACAACATATTGTACTGAAAATATCTCTATGTTGCTTTTCAGGACAACGAATACTTCCTTCAAAACAATTTCCTGAGATAATATTAATTTTCTGGCGAGCTGATACCGTTAGAAATCTGGAGGGAGAGGACAGACTGAGTGAAATGTAAGTTAAGGGAGGCTTACTTCCATAATAATGATGAAGGTCATCTTGGCAGCGAGGACGTGCCAGTACTGCATATTATGAAAATATTTCTGATCATGATCAGGAGGATATCTGTAATCTCTGTACCTGAAAAACAGAAGTAAATGCAAAAAATCAGCTATCGCTTCACATAGAGACCTATGTCTTTATGTGATACATTTCATTTTTGCACAGATAAAAATCATGGCCACATGTTATTTATATATAGTTTGGTGTAGCAGGAGACACAGGTGAAACTTATGTCTTGCCCTTCAAAGTCAAATTTCTCAAAAGAGTCAGCAAAATGATTCTGTCTCCATTCGCTCTTTTCCTACTCCTTAACACACTTAGTTCTGTCCACCACTCCACTAAAACGCATTGTCTCCTGTCATTGAATTGAAGAAACATGCTAATCCTTTTTTGATATTTCGAGAATAGGACTTGATATTGTTGATTGTTTTTATTTTTTTTAAACTCTAATTTCTTTTGGCTTATCTGACACTGCATTGTTTTTATTTTTCTTACTATTCTTCTGGACTTTTCTTAGTGCTCGACTTTGTATGCCCATTGTTTTCTGCAAAGTTACTAGACATTGATGTTCTTCAAAGATTTAGTCCACCTAGGAAGTGATGATATCAAGAAAATGGACACATGCCCATGCTCATAAACACCATACTATGATTCCTCTATATGCAGATCTAAAATCGAACAATGGTTTGGCTACCTGTATATCTACCAACATTTTGCTGTCTCTTGCTGTTTCCCAAAAGAAGTAGCTTGCTTAAGGTTTAAGTTAAGTGGTCTTGATGTACTAGATATATATTACATGTATAATCCTTATGTACTATATATATAATCTTTATGTCATGTATATTTATCATATACAATCTTTAAATTAGATTAAAAAGACCCTCATAGCCAGGAGATGCTGAGTATGGAAACAGGTTCACAAACCTAATTTCATGCTCCCTGCATGGAGGAAAACTTTTACATGGGACAGATGGTGAATTTATCATATTCTGAGAATATGATAATTCATATGAAATTCTGAGAAAAGGATGGTGATTTTCTCACTCTATCTCTTTTTAAGAACATATAGTTATATTCAAGTAGGTTTAATGCAGACATATGATCATGGTGTAAATTCAAATAGGTTAAATGCAGATATACTATGATCATGCTGTATGATTTAATCGATATTATATTGTGGGGCCAAGGGGCATTTGTTGGTGAGAAATCTCTCCAATAAATTTAGAAAATAAGAAACAATTCAAAATTGATACTATTATTATCCATAATATCTTTTTACTTTTGGACTTTCTACTTTTCCAAATCAGATCAGTAAAGTCTAAAATTGATGTACTTTACCCAGGATATTTATTGCCCTAAGTAAATCCTTTGCATCTCAAGCCATGGGGGATATGGAGAACTTAAAAAACACATTTTAAAAAGAAAAATTAAAAGCTAAGAAATTAAGAGGAAACCTGCAAGTGACGAAGTCTCGTTTTTCCGAAGGTGCAGTGTGGTTTGGAAAATCAGCTATAAGGAATGTTGACAGGCTATCATTAACATATCCTCTCATGGGCTCAGTGTCATCCGTTGAATAGGCATAGTAGTAAACTAAACGGGGAATGATGTCCGATGTAAATGCCACAATAAAAGCCTAAAAGACAAAGCAAGAGGGAAATCTTGAGCTAACAATCTAGTTTTTAAAAAATGTCTGATTTGCATATCTCTCTGTTCCATATGGATGCAAGCGATTAAAATGCTATTACAAGTCACGTTAACATAGGAGTCTTTGGCCTGCAACATGAAATAGTCCTTTTCAAGTTTATGATTAGTATTCCAAGACTTCCCAGCTAGAGAGCGGCCATGATGAAAACTGAGCCTAAATGTATCTGGCTCCAAAAACCATGCTCTTTCCACCATACCTTGTTATTTCTTACATCTGTTTCACACCACATTTACACCGTCCTTAGCCAAATTCATTTGCCTGAACCAACTCCATAAGCTGGAACCGTGAGTGTGCATGCATCCATGCGTGTGTGTTCATGCCCTCGCACTGGTAGGTGGTTGGTAGGGAGGCGATGGAGAGAGAAGACCATGCGATGGTTAATGTCCCACAGTTCAGTGAAATTAATTTCAATATTTGATTATACAGGAATGGTATTTTTCCATCCTTCCCCAAGCTCTGGAATGGTATAAATACCATGTTTCTTTTTACCAGGTAAGTCCATTTAAAACCATCTGGCTCTGCCCTCTACATTTTTAGTGGTAGATTCTTTTGTTTAGTTTTGTTAAAGATTTTATTTATTTGTTTGAGAGAGAGAGAGAGAGTGAGAGAGAGCATGAGCAGTGGGTAGAGGGAGAAGCACGTTCCCTGCTGGGCAGGAAGCCCAGTGCCCATGGGGCTGGATTCCAGGACCCTGGGATCATGACCTGAAATGAGGGCAGAGGCTTAATCACCAGAGCCACCCAGGCGCCCCTTAGTGGTAGCTTTTTAAAAAACTTTTAATACTTTGATAGCTACTGGCCCAATCAGGTTTTCTACCACTTACTGAATAAACTTTGGCAGTCCTTATTTTCTTAAAAAGGTGACAATTTCAAAAATAGATTTTAAAATTTATTGGAATAAAGGAACATATTAACAGTCTCACAATTTTCTCACCTGTATTTTATAACTCTTTTTCAGAGTTCTGTTTATATGTCTTTTCAATGAACCAACTCTTAATTCACTTAGGAATTATACTGCTTTTTATTTGCTTTCCAATTTTATTATTTCTGATTGTATCTGTATTAATTTTTTTTACTACTTTCTGTTAGTTAGTTTTACATTTTTCCTTACATTTATGAACTCATGCTCAGCTCATGCTTTCAAGTCTTCTTTTTTAATAATAAAAGCATTTATTGCTATGAATTTTTCTGTAACTGTGGTTTTAGTTAATTCCTATTGGTTTTCATCTTAATTAAATGCTCTTTATAATTTCAATTTTGCTTCCTCTTTATACAATAAAGCTTCCTTAGAAGTGTGAATGTTAGTTGGTTAGAGTTTTTTAAATTATCTTCATTATCAACTTCAATTTTTATACCATTTTTTAATGTAAATATGTATGGTAAAAATTTCTGCTTTGGGGGAATTTAGTTTTATTATCATTTTTTAATAAGTGCTCCATAAACATAACATGTAAATGTTGTATATTCTCTATTTGTAGTATACAACATCATGTATAATCAAGCTTTAACCGTGTTGTTCAAATCTTTTATGTACCATTACATATTTTCTACCTACTTTGTCATGTGTTATAAAACTGTACCATGGTACCTCGAGGATAGTGATTTTACAATTTTCCTTGTATTTCTAAGAGTTTGCATGTCATAAATTTCTCTTTGTGGTTTAGTGCATAAAAGTGGGGGGTGCCTGGGTGGCTCAGTCAGTTAAGAATCTGATTCTTAATTTCGACTCAGGTCATGGTCTCTGGGTTGTGAGATCGAACCAGGTGTTGGGCTCTGTGCTGGGCATGGAACCTGCTTAAGATTCTCCTTCCCTCTCTCTCTGCTCCTCCCCTTGACCTCCATTTACACACATGCTCTCTCTCTCTAAAAAAAAAAAAAAGCGTAGGGATGATGTATTGTTAAGGACTGTCACCATGATGAAATCAACATAGCTAAAGACTGAGTTAAGCATCATGCATATCTTCCCATTGCCAAGAAAACAAAATGAAATACAAAGCCGCCCAAGCAAAATGGGCCCACTTACATTAGTTGCCACAGAAAGGACAGCCATTCCATAAAGAATGTCTTGCCAAACACCTATGCTGTGAGCTTTAGCAGCCACGGGTCTCCTATACTGAGTTGTAAGTTTCCAGGCATCCACTCGGATCTCTATAATATTATTCAAGAGAGCAAGAAGAGGAGCCAGAGGAAAAGAGGCCACAAATAATGTAACAAATCCAAACTGGGTAACTGTAGGAAAAAAAGAAAAATTAGTGAACTCATTATCATGAAGGAGAAAAGGGGGAAAACTCTGCCCAAATTCCACAACGTCCTCCTTTTGGAGGGATCTCCACCAGCAAAACACTCCAGGCCTCTTTCCATTCGCCCACTTGTTCCTCCCCACCGGAAACATAGTGACTTAGTTACTGGCTAGTACAGAGAGGAGAAACTGGCATATATAGCTCAGTTCTGTCCTCGCTGTTTCTTTTGACCTCTGCTTGTCTGAAGAAAGCATCTCTTCTTGTTAGATAAGAGATTCTTTTTGTTTTTCTAACAACCCAGGCTTTTATTAGGGGCTATGTTTAGGTCTATGCTGGTCTAGTCTTTACACTGGTAGTGACACATTAGTGGGGTAATCACGTTCTTCTATCTTGAGGAATCTATGAGATCAGGGAGAATGTCTGATTCATTTGTGTGTTTCCAAGAGCCAGCATGTGTTGGTTATATAAATAAACATACTCAACTACAATAGTGTACAAGCTACACTGTTTAAGGTTTGAAGGTACTAACAGATGAAAAGACAGTGCAAGGAAGATGTTTGAGAATAAATCAGAAAATGAATCATCTAAAGCATTACAAACATATATAAATTATATGTGGGCCAAGGAAATATAACACAATTTTCTGGAAAGATGTATTTGTTTAGGTCCTGGTGCCCTATACTATCTTGACATCTTTCTAAATAAATTTTATTTTCTTTCCTCATTAAGACTTAACACCTATGTAAGTTAACCTCTCTTCCCATTTTTGTTTTATTTCCAACAACGACTGAGGTACAAGCGTACATTTAACTGGCAGTCTGGGCTTTCCCCATAAGTGGAAACCATATAATACGAGATACAGGAATGGCTTTCTACTGAAGGGAGAAAGGAAGGCGCTTCTACTAGTCCTCTATTTTTAGATGAATCTCAAATGTTTCTGGATTTCAACTCTTCTCACAAAAGTTTCTCAAAAGAATTAGTCTTGCCACTTTCCAACTCAGCTGAATACCTCTTCAGAAGAAGCATTATGTAGAAACAACTTGAATTTTCTATGTTCAAATCCCACATTTTACTTAAAATCTTTTTGGCCCATAGCATAAATTGACCCATCCTAATTCCAGTATCCTCTAAAACAAAATGCAGTGAATGATGAGTTCTCTGTGGAATGTTTCAAGATGCTATAATGTACATAAGACATCCACAATAAACTAACTCAACTACCTCAGTAAATGGTAGTTAGTTTTCTTATGAAACTTTGATTTCATTTTTTAATTTCAGTGATAATCCCTAATGCATTTATGCACAAATGCATTTGATGCACAATTAATTAAAAATTAGAGCCTTATCACCCCATAAAGCAAGGACTACCCAATTTTACAACCAGTTATATGAAACAGGCTGTTCTCAGTTTGTCCTAAATTTACCTATTTCATTTCAGGTATCTTGTGTATGTATTACAGTGGAGAAACCAGTAGCAATTTCAGGTCACTTTTTCATTCCACCATGCTTTCATGGGCCTTAAGAGACTTAAGTAAAGCAAACAGTCCTCCTTAATTTCATCACAGAAGCAGAGAAGTAACTTCAGAGGAATCATTTACGTAGACTTTACGAGCAGTCTCCATCATCATCCCTCCTAAAATTTCACCTCAAAATCTCTTCTCTGTTCAATCCTTAGCATTTTTTATGCATTTAGCATTTAGCATCATGTTGAACATGCAAACTCCCCCTACACAACTGTTCTTAGCCTTCTTCTTTTCAGTCTGAAATAAAGGACTTACTCTAAATGTATGTCAGACTCTGGAAATGTCTACCAACTTATTCTCTCTCTGGGCTGTAAGTAAGGCAAACAGGGGAACTATGCAAGCTAATCTGAGAGAGGAGTTAAAAAAAAAGTGATTCTTCCTTTATTTGGTCCAACAATCTTAACATTCAATTGATAGGAAATATAGCTCTAACATGGGTGTTTTGAAACTCAGCTTCATTCTGCATTCTACCTAGTAAGGAATACAACCATCCCCCTGTCTTTTTATCCACATTCCAATGATTTATTGGACACCTACTAGGTACAAGGCAGGAAGAAACATTAAGAGCTAAAAAGAAAAAAACAACAACTTACTTTACTCAGCCTGACTATGTTTCAAGACAGTGGTTAAAACTTACCTGTTTCTAAGTATTCATAGAAGAGCCCAAGAGATCCGAAAGTTTCGAGGTCATGATCCTGCTCCCATCGACTGTATAGCTTTTCAGAGTTGGTCCGAGCTTTTCGACGTCTCCACCAATTCAGAACCATACTGTTGGAAGTGATAAAAGTAAATACATGATTAGAATTTAAAAGAAAGTGGTCAGAAAACCAGGGTGTTAGATCTAGAAATTGGTGGTGAGAGGGGTTAAGTAACTTAAGATCTCAGAGCAAAGGGAGTATAACTACAGCTAAAGTCAAATTAAGAATCTAGGGGGCACCTGGGTGGCTCAGTGGGTTAAGCCGCTGCCTTCGGCTCAGGTCATGATCTCAGGGTCCTGGGATCGAGCCCCGCATCGGCCTCTCTGCTCAGCAGGGAGCCTGCTTACCTCTCTCTCTGCCTGCCTCTCTGCCTACTTGTGATCTCTCTCTGTCAAATAAATAAATAAAATATTAAAAAAAAAAAGAATCTAGTGTTCGAGGTCAAAGTTCTTTATTGGTGTGTTAAGAAAATAAGACTACCCTGACTCTCCCCATGGAAATACATTTACTCAGAGACAGTTCTGTTAAAGAGCATATGGAAGAGAGGGTCACCATAGGACCGCTTTTTTTCCATTTAATTTACTAACCTTTAAGTTGTCATGATACTCAGAAGGATGCTCAAGGAAGTGAGAAGTTGGTTACAAGAGAACATATATAACAAAGGAAACATAGAGGGCTATCAAACACGTGAAAATAAATGCAATAACCCTAAGCAAAATATTACCTAACTAAATTCCATAGTATTGGAAAAATAATGTATCATGGTAATGTTGGAATACTTTAGGAACTGAAAGCCTGTTTTATTAGAAAAGCAATCAATGTAATAAATGACATTAACAGATTTAAGCAGAAAAATATAAAAATTATGTTGACTAATGAGAAAAATGCATTTGATATATTTTGAGCACCTAGTAAAACCTATTGATGACAGAAAAGCAGAAAAAGAAGGAAATTACCTCAATCTGATAAAAAAAATCTGCCAAAATCCTGGGGCAAATATCATTCTGAACAGGAAAAACCTAAAAGCATTCTCTTTATAATCAAGAACAAAGTAAGACTTCTTATTCAAGAATCTATTAGACACAGCAAAGAAAACAACCAACAAACTAAAAGACAACCTAGTAAGTAGAAAATACTCACAAAGGACATATCCAATAAATGATTAATATCCAAAATATATAAAGAACCACTACAACTCACCACCCAAAAAATAAATATTCCAATTTAAAAATGTCAACATGAACAGCCATTTCTCCAAAGAAGACATATAGATGGCCAACAGACACATAAAAAGATGCTCAACACCTCTCCTCATCAGGGAAATGCAAATCAAAACCACAATGAAATATCACTTTGTATCCATCAGAATGGTTAACATCAAAAACATAAGAAACAATAAGTGTTCGCAAGGATGTGGAGAAAAAGGAACCCTCTTACACTGTTGGTGGGAATACAAACTGGTTCAACCATCGTGGAAAACAGTATGGAGGTTCCTCAAAAAGTAAAAATGGAACTACCCTATGATACAGTAACTGCACTACTGGGTATTTTCCCAAAGAATACAAAAACACTAATTCAAAGGGATACAAGCACCCCTATGTTTATTGCACCATTATTTACCATAGCCAAATTATGGAAGCAACCAAAGTGTCCCTTGATAGATAAATGAATGGATGAAGAAGATGGAAGATGTGGTAGGGCACCTATGTGGCTCAGTTGGTTCAGTGTCTGAATCTTGATTTTGGCTCAGGTCATGATCTCAGGATTGTGGGACTGAGCCCCTCATTGGCTCCACACTCATAAGAAGCCTGCTTGAGATTCTCTCCCCCTCTCTTCTTCCCTCCCCTCAACTTATTTTCTCTTTCTGTCTAAAATAAATAAATAAATATTTTTTAAAAAATGACATGATATGTGTGCATACACACACACACCATGAAATATTATTCAGCCATAAAAAAGAATGAAATCTTGTCATTTACAACAATGGATCTAGAGAGCATAATGCTAAGCAAAACAAGTCTGAGAAAGACAAGTACCATAGGATATCACGCATATAAGGAATTTAAGAAACAAAACAAACAAAGGGGAAAAAAAGAGAGGGACAAATAAAAAACCAGACTCTTACCTGCAGAGAACAAACAAATGGTTACCAGAGAGGAGATGGGTGAAGGACAAGGTGAAATAGGTGAAGGGAATTAAGAGTACACTTATCTTGATGAGCACTGAGTAATATATGGAATTATGGAATGACTATATTGTATACCTGAATTGAATACAACACTGTATGTTCACTACATAAATTAAAATTTAAAAAGTCATCTTACTTGAATAAAGTAGCATTATACCAAGCAAATGTTATGAACTCATGGTCAATTTAATAAAAAAAAGTTCTCGGGATGCCTGGGTGGCTCAGTTGGTTGGACGACTGCCTTCGGCTCAGGTCATGATCCCGGAGACCTGGGATCGAGTTCCGCATCAGGCTCCCAGCTCCACGGGAAGTCTGCTTCTCCCTCTGACCTTCTCCTCTCCTCACTCATGCTCTCTCAGTGCCTCTCTCTCAAATAAATAAATAAAATCTTAAAAAAAAAAAGTTCTGCAAAAACAAACAAAAAAAAGACTCTAGGAGATCTTAGCACAGCAAGATGAAAAAGAAAAAGGCAAAAGAATTAGAAATGAGGAGAAGAAATCTCTGATTCAGATTCTGAACAGTAATGTGAATGAAATGCCTGCTTAAAAAACCCAAACAAAGTTCATTAAGAATTATTTAAAAAAATGGAGTTTAACTACATATTTTATTCCTATATACCCATAAAACACAAGTAGAAAACATAATTTTTTAAAAGATACCATTCACAACAGCAACTAAAATTAGAAGTACTTTTAGATGGATTTGACAAAAGATCTGTAAGACCTATATGCCTAAGTTTAAATCTCTTTACAGTCACTGAAGTCCAAAATAAACATTCATGAAATAAAAAGACTTGGTATTATGAAAATGCCAGTTGTTTTATTGAAAACACTGAAATGTCATTTCAATAAAAACACCAAATATTTTTCCATATGAGGTCTGTCAAGCTGTTTCTAAAATCTGTACAGAAAGACAAAAGACAAAACATAGCCAATATATTTCTATAGATAAAGAATAAGTTGGTAAGACTTGACCTACCAGAGATCAATACTCACTATAAAACTGTATTAACTAAGAGAGTATAGTATTGGTACAAGGATAGACAAATCCTGGAACAGAATGGAAACCTAGTACTAGCCTTGCACTTGCTATATGGCATAAGGTAGCATTGTAGATCATGGAGAGAGGAGAGGAGGAACTTCTCAATAAATGGTAAACACCACAATTACATATATATGTGCACGTGAGAAATTAAATTTGAACTTCAGATCAAACACAAAAATCTTTTCCGTGTATATTCAAACTTTAAAAGATAAAGACAATAATGTTAAAATGTTAAAAATTTAGAAGTATATGAAAATATATTTTTGATCTTAGAGTAGGGAAGGATTTATTAAATAAGACTTGAAAAATGCTAACCCATAAAAGAAAAGATTGGTAAATTCTACTGTATTAAAAGTATATTCTTTTATCCATCTACACCAGAGGTTCTGCAGAGGGTTCACACACAAGGGCACAAGGCTACACTGCAATGTCAGAGACATTTTTGGTTGCCACAACTGGGGAGAGCCTGGGCTACTGGCATCTAGTCTGTCTAAAGTCCAAGCATGCTGCTAAACCTCTTACAATGCAGAGGATAGCTCCCTACAACAAAGAATTATTTGGCTCAAATTGTCAATAGTGCTGGGGTTGAGAAAAATAAAGAGACAAAACTTATGTTCAGATAAAATAAATGTAACACATATGACCAAATCCCAAACAAAAACATTGTCACCAGAAGTTATAAAGTATTCCTACAGATCAATTAGAAAAGGATAAATCAGTAGAAAAATGGTTAAACAACACCAACAAGTGTTTCACTGAAGAGGAAACACAGTAGCTAAAACTGCTCATTCATGTTATTAATCAGGGACATGCAAAGTAAGACCAAAGTGAGATATCATTTGTATCTTCCAAATTTGTAAAATTTAAAAGCCAGGTGGCGGGTATTAAGGAGGGCATGTATTGCATGGAGCACTGGGTATGGTGCAAAAACAATGAATACTGTTACGCTGAAAAGAAATTAAAAAAAAAAAAGACAACATGAAGTACTATAGTAAATGTGCATTAAAATGAATATTTACATGGTGCTTATATCTCAACTGAAAGAGAAAGGGCACAGAACCCCTCAGATTTTTCAGACAACATAAAAAAGATGGGCATAGATGGAACTGGAAAAACAAAGAAAAGGGGACCACTCAGTTTAAGCAAGAAAAATCTCCTAGGAACCCCAGGAGCACTTTCATTTATTAACTCCTCAGTTCCCACATAGTAACCATTATCTTGAATTTTATAATAAGTACTTCCTTGTTTTCCTAAATATGGTTTGATCATCTATGATCCATTTTCAGTTGATTTTTAAATGAGGCATAAGATTTACAACAAGTTTTGCTATTTTGCAAGTGGAGGTCCAATTGTTCCAGCATGCGTTGTTGAAAGAATGTTCTTTCTTCAATAAACTGCCTTTGCACCTTTGTCAAATATAAAATGGCCATATTTATGTAGATCTATTTCTGCAATCCCTACTCTGTTCCATTAATACAACTATGTGTTCTTTCACCAATCCCAACATCTTGATTAATAGAGTTTTATAGGAAGCCTTCAAATCGAGTAGTATAATTTTTTTTCAACTTTATTTTTTATGAGAATTGTTTTCCTATTTTATTTCTTCATCTTCTATATAAATTCTAGAATCTGCTACATGTACAGAAAGAAATTCTGCTGATATTTTGATTAGAATAACAAATCTATATTTCAACTTGGGGGGATAACTGGCGTCTTTACTAATTTGAGTCTTTCAATCTGTGAATGCATTTCTCTCCATTCATACAGATTAAAATTTTTTTCCCATCAGGGTCTGTAGTTTTCTGTATACTAATCCCATATATTTTTTTAGATTCATATCAAAGTATTTCTTTTTTTTTCTTTTTTTGGTGCTAACTACCTCTGTACTGATCAATGTTTCTTGCATCCCAAACTTTCATTTTGTAATCTTTTCTTGCTCAAGTACACCATTCAGTTATGGTCTATGAATGCAACTAAAAGTTGTCTTTATTTCACCTGTACTTTGTACACTAGTTAAACTGCTTCTAGAAATCTAAGGTGTACACTAATTTTATTCAGCATCTTGAAAACATTCTACTGTCTTCTATATCTAATGCAAGGAGTACGATATCTGTGGACAGGTCAGATATTCTTTTTTCTCCTGAAAGATTTTAAGATTTTTAGCTCTCATGTTCTGGACTTACATTATAGTGTATCTGGGTATGAATTTAATTTTATTTATCTTACTTCATACTCCAAGGTCTTCTTCATTTCTGAAACTCACATTTTTCTTCATTTCTGGAAAATTTTCAGCAATTACTAATTCAGAGAATTGGTAAGAAAGAATTGGTGAGAGAATTTTTTCCACCAACATTTACTCAATTCTCTTCTTCTGGAACAACTAGTAAGTTAATATGGAAGTCTTTTATGTAATATAGCTTCCTGTCACTTCAATTTTTTTAATCTCATTGTCACTCTGTTGTATTGTACAATGTGGGAATTTCTCAGTACTATTTTCCAATTCATTAATTCATTCTTCAGTTGTGTCTAATCTGCAATCAATGTCATCTACTGCACTCTTTATTTAAAGTAACATGTTTCATTTACTAGAATGGGTTCTTTTTTCATATTAATTTGTTCTTGTTTCATTTATATCTATTTTTAATTAAATTATTTCCTGACCCTTTTAAATAACGGTATTACCTCCTTTTATGTTTTTAGGCTTTGCCAGAATCTTCTAGCTAAAGTTAAGTTCACTTTCTAAAAACCGATTTCACTAGCAGCCTTTGAAGCACGAAATCTCATCAGCAGTTTTGGAACTTTGGTTTGTAGGCTTAATGCTACTTGCTTCTTTTTTCTTTTATCTCCCTGAGTGTCTCTTTTCCTCCGTAAATATTTACTCTCCCTCTTGTGTTTGGTTTAGGAGTTATCCCCATTCTGCCTTCTGGGTTCTCAATCTAGAGTTAGGACTTAAGATAATAGCTTAGAGTTATTTCTCTATGGTAATTGGATGTGGTTTATAAAATACTCTTTGTAGAGATACATCATGTTCTTCCTTTGTCAGCACATGAAATAGAACCCCAGGAGAACTACTGAACTGTGGGGAGAGGTGGAAGCAGAGGAGAAAGGTGTTTTCAACCATCTTTCATGAAAAGGTGAGAATAAACCCAATCCCTAACTTCAAGTACAGTTACATGGGCCAAGCCCTGGTCTTAAGTAGAACACTTTAGTCCACCTGACATTGTAGGTGCTAAACCCTGATGCTGTCACTTCCTAACCAGGAGCCCTGAGATATGATAGGCTTATGATTCTCTCTCTTTTTATTCATGGAAATTTTCAACTTTTATTTGAGTCAACTGTCATTTTGGTTTTCTCTTTTCATAACATGTCTATTATTGTCATGCTTTTGGAATAGAAAACAATACCTTCATATACCAAAACTTAATTCATGACCAATTTTTGTGCCTAAGGTGCACAACACATGGATATTTTTTCAGAGTTTAACTTTCAGTAATCTTGAGAAGTAATAGGCAACATATAGAATAATGTACAGAGGATAAAACATTTAGATTTCCCAATGGAACCTCCATAGGAGAGGGGAATAATACCTTTTCCTCAATTTCACTCAAGCAATAAAAATCCATGTCTAACAGCCTATATTACCTCAATGCATTCCTGACTATTGATTAAAAGTGAGTTTTTGTTGTTGAGTCAACCATTTGCTAACAATGATACCATGATAATCACAGAATTCTGTCTTCTTCCAGAGGAAATCTCTCATGGTTACCTGACTCAAGAAAAACTTGTAAGTTGTACATACGGATAAATGGCTTCTTTGACATTTCCGAAGATCTGTTTTCCAGTCATTATGATGGTCAGCTGGGCTGTCAATTCTATTAGACAGCCTCCAGGGTCACACTAATCAGAAGCAAGGAAAAAAAGAAAAGCGAGTGATGAAAGATGGATTTTTGCCAACAAAAGAAATCTTAGACCCAGGATTAGAATCTGAAGATTTTGATGGGAATGGATATTAAAGGGATACAGATATTAAGCTCAATAGTTTCAATCAGGATAACTAACCAGTTACAAGACAGCTGCATCACATTTGGATTGCTGGGTCTCATTCTTAGAACATCCTGAATCTTTCTGTTGGGCATCAGGGGTAGGGGTTGTTACTTTCTCCACGTGATTTGGATGCAAGGCAGGTATGGAAACCATTGATGTAGTCTAGCTCTATGACCCGTGGTGAAGACTTCCTGCTGTACTTCTGGAACGCTATCGCTCATCCTCACTTATAGATAGAGAACTCACTTATTCTATTCCATAGCTCATATTTTATTCCTAAATAATAGGCACAAAATCAGTCCTTGCCCAAAAGGAACTGGGAAGTCTACCAGACGATAGGATGGTAAGACCAATACTCTCTGCGGAGAGAGCTGGTATCTTATACTTCTCTGGGATCTTGATAAAAATCTGAGTTACTGCTGGGCACACAACAAGTATTTAGTTAATACTGAGTTCCTGAAGCCACAAGCCTCTCAAGACAACTCTTACCTCTTCACTTCTCCACGCATGAAACAAATATGTGTATTTTCCAGGATAGCCCACGAACTTCCCTTTAAAGAAAGCTACGTAGAAGCAGGACGAGTAAAAATTCACAAACTGAAACAGGAACATTTTCAAGGTAAGACTGCTCTCATATTCCTGATAAGTTCGAGGAATTTCTGTTAAGTAATAAAACACCAAGGTTAAATTATGTACTTTCCTGTTTCTCCCTCAATTCTGTATTGCCTGGGACAAGTCACATTATTAGTCATATTATTCTGAGATCCTGTTGAAATATGAGCCATTCTTGTCCTAACAGACCAATATTAAGTAACTATTTGTGCTCAGCTTTCTGTTAAGAGGCTTTGTATTAATCTAATCACTGGAGAAGCCTAAGAAGCACTTATTACTATACTTAGATGGATAAAATACTTTGCCTGGAGTCACACAGTCAGAATATGGAATTCAAACCCATATCAGACTGGAGAGGCTTATGCTTACCCTGGTACACTGTATGATATCCTGTAAACATAACAGATCTTTCCCTGTCTGTTGTCAATCAGGTTTAAATAAAGAAAAGGGCATCCGCAAGGACAGAGGATGATTTCCAAACTAAATTGTGTTTTCCTCTCATGAATTAAATGCTTATATCAATTTTGAAAAGAATGTCATACAATTGGTGGCAGTAATAATACACTTTCTCTCTCCTTTATTTAAAATGCAGGATCATGATCTAACATTTAGTGAATTCCAAAGACAAAAAAATGTTAGATCCCCTTCACATCACAGATAAGCATCAGAAGGTGTGAGAAAGTCAGGGACCATGTTTTTCTGAGCTGATGATCTCCCAGCAGCATGAGCTGATCCAGCCAAAGTGGAAACAGTTTCAATGATACTGATATGGTTAACAATATTATTCTAAAGACACAGAGAATTCCTCCTTTTTGAGAAATTTAGTTGCATTCTTACAAAATCTCTAATGTGTACTTAAGTGATTTTTCTCACTGAAATCTCTGATTTTTTTATATGCTTTGTTTTTAAGTGCTATATGCTAGATTTTTTTTATTAACAAAAAAAAGCAGTAAAGTTGAGCGAGAACTACAAATCTGAAGATAGCCTTTAATGAAAGTTGCTTCCTAGCTCAAACTCTGGTGCTGAATGAGTAATGTGCTCTTCCTGGTTACTGTTGGGCGTAATGATGGTATACGGACCGGACCTGCACACTCAGAGAAGAAGCTGACGCCTGGACTGGGGTCTCGATCTCACTTCCAACTTGCCCGGGGCAAGGCGAGAAGCAACTGTGCTCCACACTCCTCTCCCTGACTAAATCTCCCACTTTGACTGTGACCCCTTTACTGTCCCTCTTGGCTATAGGAGAACTTTTAATAATTTAAAAGGAAAAGAGGGGCACCTGGGTGGCTCAGTCGGATGTGTCTGACTTGATTTTGGCTCAGGTCATATCGGGATCATGATCTCAAGCCCCACGTAGGGTTCACCCTGGGCATGAAGCCTGCTTAAGATTCTCTCTCTCCGGGGTGCCTGGGTGGCTCAGTGGGTTGAGGCCTCTGCCTTCAGCTCAGGGCATGATCTCAAGGTGTTGGGATTGAGCCCCATATCAGGCTCTTTCAGCAGGGAGCCTGCTTCCTCCCCTCTCTCTCTCTACCTGCCTCTCTGCCTACTTGTGATCTCTGCCTGTCAAATAAATAAATAAAATCTTTAAAAAAAAAAAAAAGATTCTCTCTCTCCCTCTCACTTTGCCCCTCCCCACCAAAGCATGCATGCACGCTCCTCTCTCTCTCTCTCTCGAAATTAATTAATCGGTTCATTAATGAAGGAAAATAATCCAGGGTCTAAGACCCATGAAAATGGAAAAGTATTACACTTTAGATATACTCAGGAGGAGCTGATTGTTTTGTTTTTCCCACAATGGTTTCCAAAAGCAAATCCCTTCCAAAAACCATACACATGAAATAAAAATTATCCGTGTCTTGAGAAAAGCAAGGCTTTTACTTAAAATTCAACTAGCCTGATCAAGGGAGTATTAAGACAAGAATACTCTGAAAGATCTACTGAGTCCTAATTCTTCCTTTTAGTTCTTTTTCTTGCTTCCACCATAATGGGTCTAAATGTGGCTGTTAGGGAATTCTGATTACCAGCCTATGTGTCTACCTATTGAACAAAACTGCCTTAGCAGGTGACTTTAAAAATGACAGGTGTTGGCGAGGATGAGGAGAAAGGGGAACCCTCCTACACCGTTGGTGGGAATGCGAGCTGGTGCAGCCACTTTGGAAAACAGCATGGAGGTTCCTCAAAGAGTTGAAAATAGAGCTACTCTATGACCCAGCAATTGCACTACTTGGTATTTACCCTAAAGACACAAACGTAGTGATTTGAAGGGGCATATGCACCCCAATGTTTATAGCAGCAATGTCCACGATAGCCAAACTATGGAAAGAACCTAGATGTCCATCAACAGATGAATGGATAAAGAAGATGTGGTATATATACAATGGAATATTATGTAGCCATCAAAAACCTGAAGTCTTGCCATTTGCAATGATGTGGATGAAACTAGAGGGTATTATGCTAAGCCAAATAAGTCAATTAGAGAAAGAAAATTATCATATGGCATCTCTGATATGAGGAATTTGAGAGGCAGGGCAGGGGGTCGTGGTGGGCAGGGAGGGAAAAAAATGAAACAAAATGGGACCGGAGGGGCACCTGGGTGGCTCAGTGGGTTAAAGCCTCTGCCTTTGGTTCAGGTCATGATCCCAGGGTCCTGGGATCGAGCCCTGCATCGGGCTCTCTGCTCAGCAAGCAGGGAGCCTGCTTCCCCTCCTCTCTCTGCCTGTCTCTCTGCCTACTTGTAATCTCTATCTGTCAAATAAATAAATAAAAAAAAATCTTAAAAAAAAATGGGACCGGAGAGGGAGATAAACCATAAGAGACTCTTAATCTCAGGAAACAAACTGAGGGTTGCTGGGGGTTTGGGGGAAGGGATAGGGTGGCTGGGTTATGGACATTGGGGAGAGTATATGCTATGGTGAGTACTGTAAATTGTGTAAGACTGTTGAATCACAGTCCTGTACCCTTGTAACAACTAATACCTTATATGGTTTTTTTTTCAATCAAATCGTTTCATTCAAATGCAGAAAGCTTTCTTACCTTATTTGTTAATTAAAAAAAATGAACTCCCCAAGGGATGGTCCAAAATTTATTTTTAGCACTGGTAGAATTGTTTTTTCAGTGCCACACAGATGACCTGGCCAACTTACCCATTTTTGTAATCCATACAGATATCTTTTCATAAAAGAAATTCAAGATCAAGATGACGATAAAGTTCAAGCAGGATCCACTGAGTGACGTGGCTATCTGGGGAGTAAGGAAACTTTTGACATGCTTAAAGGATGCTTCACTTTCCATAAAGCTAGCGAATGTAGCAAACACTGACAGGCGGTATACAATCACAGCTACCATACAGGCGACAACAAGGACCATCTGGAAAAGGGAAACAAGGCATCAGTCACTCTGGTCTCTCTCTCTGCCATGTGTACCCATCTGAAACATACTACTCCCTTCATCTCATTGTCAAGGTCAGCCCCTCTGACTTGGGAAGCAGACCAAGCCAGTCCCTCTCACATAGATGGCAGGGAAAGAACACCGGCAAGGCAAAAGTTTTATAGAGAAGACAAGACCTGTGGCTGTAGCTGGGTGAGTCTAAAACAGATGAGTAGCCATTGCCCATCCATTGTCTATCACGCGGTGGAAAACTAGGCACAAGGCCAAATCCTGCCTGTGGCCTTCCTTACTCTTGTATGGTTTTTGAGTTATAAATGGCTTTTTGCTTTTTTTTAAAGGTTATAGGAAAAAACAAAGATGATTACATGCCAGAGACTATCTGTGGCCCACAAAGCCTAAAATACATGTGGCCTCCCCACAGAAAACCGTTGCCAAACTCTGCTCCAGGTTGTAGTTAAACAGGTAGTGTGAAGACCATGTACTTTCCCAAGAAGGACACATTTAGAGATCCTGCCTCATTTCCCCTCAGAATGTTGCCATTAGTGTTCTGATATGCCTGGTAGTTTAGATAGCTATATAGATGCTACATAAATTTTAAACACTTCCCATATCGCAAAAACCCAGAGATCTGGGGAAACCTTTACCTCGATGATTGGAAAACCTGACTGTGAAAGTTGAGGGACTGAATCAAATGGAATGAGTACTAGAAATAAAAGATAGAATAATATTTCTGGAACCACATTCTGGATTATTTCTCAAGCAGTGCCCTGACTTGATTATTGCTCTATTGTTTTTTCTTTTTTTTTTATTCTTTTTTAAAAATTAATTTATTTTTATTTCTTTTTAGCGTAATTATTTACACTATCACTTCTCCTCAGTGACTGTTATATCATCTAAGAAAACACACATTTAAAAGAGAAAAACTGGGTGCCTGGGTGGCTCAGTGGGTTAAAGCCTCTGCCTTCAGCTCAGGTCATGATCCCAGGATCCTGGGATCGAGTTCTGCATCAGAGAGCCCACTTCTCCATCTCTCTCTGCCTACTTGTGATCTCTGTCCATCAAATAAATAAATAAAATCTTAAAAAAAAATAAAATAAAAGAGAAAAACCAATACCTTTAACTAGAAATGTTAAAGATAAAAAATTATGGGATAATACGAACTATAAGGTTAAACTCTAATCAACAACTGCTAATTATTTATACTTCAACATGTTAAGCTCTGAGAGGGTTAACACTGCTTCTTTTCCTTAAAATTCAAGGCCAGCTGTGAGAGGACCCACATTTGGAAAGTGGAGGGTGGAAAATAAATTGTGGTGGTGGAGGAATCTCGTAGCTAAAAGGCATGGAAAAAAACCTGGCTCCCTTTACAATGGGACTCGCTAGTTAAATTCTTCAAGTAGAAGTTGTACTTTCTTCTTATTTCAGCAAGAAAAAAAATTTTAAGTATATGCTTTTTTTTCTTTGCATTTTGTGTATATATCTTAAGTGGACATAAAGATAAATCAATTATTTTTTTTAAGGAAACAAAAACCAAACAGTCTGCAAACAAATCTGTTACATGTGCTGGTTGCTGGGGGAGGGGGTGGGGCAGGCGCTCAGATGAGGCACCTCCCCTGAGCTCTTCTTACAAAGTTCAGCTGTGGCACATCCATGTGGGTCACCCTTGAGGTTATATATGAGCTCTATTCAAAATAAAAAGACAGGGGAGGGGGAGAGGAGAGAGGGGCTCAAGAGCCATGGCAGATGAAACTACAGAGGTTATCCTAATAAGACTGCACATCAAGAGATGAGAGCAGGTTCCCAAAAATGCTCACCCAAAACGTCACCGTAGCTCCTGATAAAAAGTACCATGGGAGACGACTCCACAGAGGCATGTATGGTTCCATCTCCTGCAATTTTGAAGAAATCACAGCAAAATTCAAAATCTACCCTCAACATTGGGATGCCAAGCAGTAGTCAAAACCACAAAACCCAGTTAGAATAGAAACCTCCCGAGTCCACAACAGCTCATGGGCAGCTACATTCTAGCACTGGTTCCTTCCCTTCAGGTAGAGACCTTCAGGGCTCTCAGGTGAGATCGTTCACACACGATATGAGCCATGACGGATACACGCTGTATCTTCAGGGTTGAATGAGAGTGGTGTTCAGGGCCTGGGAGAGGGGAAACGAAGTCAGAACCCGAGGGCTGCTGCTTAAGTGGGCGTGCTTTAATGATACTACAGCTTTCTTCTAATTGAATTGAATCAAAGTGCACTGCTCCATAATTGCTCTGCATGACATTAAACAGGGCACCGTCTTTATATTTCCAGGACTGTGTTCTTCTGCACAGTTCAGGGAACCAGGCTCTCTACCTCGATGTTCTTCTAAGCCATTAACAGAAGATACTCATTATATCAGCTGAAATTCTTAGCTACATCAAGAGGCAGTGAGACCTTACCCCCCCAAAATTGCCATAGAGTAAAAACCAGCTGTCAGCAGAAATCTAAATCGTACGATTCTATCTAAAGGATGGGATTTTTAGGGAGGATTTTTACACTTGGAGGATTTTTAGGGAAGACTGAATGCAAACAGAACTTGATAGGCAGAACAGCTGTCCAAGAGCTCTACTGAGTGTGTGTGCATGTGTGCACATGTGTGTGTCCAATATGTGTGTGTGTATGTATGCTTTTTGTGCACGTGTGTGTGTATGTATGCACCCATGCATACATGTATGTGTTCCCCATACAGACTCAAATGTGAGGGCTCTGGTCATACTGACCCGTTGAAGAAGCCCTGCAAGTAAGCCAGAACCTTGATTTCAAAACCATTCAAGTGGATGATTCCCAGCCAGTCCATCATACTGTTTTTCAGCTGGTTTCATACGCAAACATTCAGTACCTCTAGTTTTTATGGCAATAATTTTAGGCCTGCTTTTAGTTTCCTTTTTATACCATGAAATATTAATAGATACACATCATGTCATTATCATGACAAGTCTCTTTTAATGTTTTCTTAATGTCAGACAGCCACCCAACTTGTTAATAGATTTTCTGAGGCATTTTTCCCCTTTGCTCACTTACTGGATTTTTTGGTAATGTCTCAGTAAAGTCAATAGATGCCTAGTGAGTGCATGAATGCCTAAACTGTGAAGATAATTTTGAGTATTATACCACAAGAACAGTGTCCTGAACAGAATGGGAAATTCTGCTAGAGAGATTGTGTGAGAGACATATTCTGTTCTCCCTTTAACAGCTTTGGGGCACACAGTGATTGTGGTTGATGGAAAGGTAGGGACACTAAGAATATGCAGTCGAGTCTGGTCTTTGAAAGCAAAATACCTTGTATTTTTCACATTAAAAAAAAAAAAAACGAAGGGCACCTGAGTGGCTCAGTGGGTTAAAGCCTCTGCCTTCAGCTCAGGTCATGATCCCAGGGTTCTGGGATCGAGCCCTACATCGGGCTCTCTGCTCAGCAGGGAGCCTGCTTCCTCCTCTCTCTCTCTCTGCCTGCATCTCTGCCTACTTGTGATCTCTGTCTGTCAAATAAATAAATAAAATCTTAAAAAAAACAACAACTAAAAAACCACTTTAAAAAAAAAAAAAAAACGAAGAAAAAGCACCAAGAAGTCAAATTACTCAGTCGACGACATATAGGTGATTTGCCAGTGAAGGGTCATCAGATTTAGACATTCCGTCCAAACACTAGTGCAGTGATTTTCCCATTATAATAAATTAAAAGAGACTAGGTGAATAATATTTGGTCTAATAAAACAATCACTCATAAATTCACTATCTTAAAATAATACTATTTTAATTTTGGTGTATTAACTTAGTATCATTTCCGTGTATATATATTTATATACTAAGTCCATTGCATACACATTCTTTACCATTTTCCTCTTATTTCATTTATTACAAAACTATGTTATATCATGACATGATGCCTTGTATTTGCTTCGAAATCATCCCGTGGCAGAGAGGAGCAAGTGTAAATGTAACAAGACAGTCCGTGAATTAGTATTCACTGAAGCTGAGTGACGGGTCCATCCTGGGGTTCATTATACTTTTCTATCTACTTTTTTCGTAGACTTGAAATACTTACGAGAAACAAGGAAAGAAGTTTATAAGATTTATCTGTTGAAAAATATTTTAAAAGCAAATTAAAACATCCACTATTATTTGTGTGGTGGCCTGGAGCGGTGACTCCACTGAGATATGTCGGCCGTCAGCGCGCCGACCCACCTTAGTCACCGCATTCATCTTCCTGTGTTTACACATCGCTTCAAACTCTGGTCTCAGCTGCAGCTGCTGCTGCTCCTCTTCAAAGTCCACCAGGTCCCACTCATACTCCATTCTGGCCTGCCGCTGTTTCCAAAACTCCAAGAACAATGTGACTGTAGACAAAGAAAGGCATAAAAACAACTGTAATCAAGGGATGGAGGATAAAATGCATAAGGAAATAATCTGTTTTTTTCCTCCACTTTTTCAAAAAAAATGTTGGTTGAATGATGGTTCTTCCGTCACTACTATGTTGGCTTAATAACATGTAATAACACGGACGTAATTCATGTAAAAACTCAAGTCAATTTTGTAGCAGTCCATGCAAGATCAACAATTTCAGGCACATTACTCTCTCTTCATTCAAATAATCTGAACTAATATTTAAACTTATCTTTTTGCTAAAACCTAGATTTTGTTTGCATGGGTTTTTTTTTAATTAAATAATTCAAGCAATTATACCAGTTTTTCGGGCTTAGGTAAATTTAAGGAAAACATGAGAGCCATTCCCATAGCACAATCTCTGTCTCTCTGTCCCTGCCCACCTCTGTCTCTCTTTCTCTCTCTCTCTCTTTATATATATGTATAATTTTTAATAAACTTTCAATTGCATCATAACATATTCACAGAAAAGTACATAAAACACACCTGTACAATTTAAAGAATTTTCACAAACTAAGCATTCCCATGGAATCAGCATCAATATAAAAAAAAACAGAACATGACCAGCACCCCTAAAAACACACCCTATGACTCTTCTAAGATGTAAGTATAACTAGTATCCTAGCTTCTAACGTCATAGGATAGTTTCGCCCATCTTTGAACTTTTCATAAATGGTCACATACTATAGGTAGTTTTTGTGTTAGGTTTTGTTTTGGTTCAACTTTTCTTGTAAACTGAATCCATATCGCTGTGTGTAGCAAAAGCTCATTTATTTTCATTGCTGCACAGTGTTCTATTATTTAAGTAAACATAATTTTTTTTATTCTCGAACTCATGGACATTTGGATTATTGTCAGGTTTTTTGTTATTACAAATACTGTTGCTGTGAATATTCTTGTACATATCTTTTGGTGGGCATATGCATGCCTTTCTGGTATATATCTAAGAATGGAATACTAACACAATTAATATTAACATATAATTTTATCACCTGTGATTCAAACTTTAATGTTTCATCTGACTCATTCCCTGCCTACTTTTGTTTTATTTTTTTTTTATTTTTAAATTTTTTAAAGTAGGATCCATACCCAGTGTGGAGCCCAACATGGGACTTGAACCTACAACCGTGAGATCAAGTCCTGAGCTGAGATGAAGAATCAGACACTTAACTGACTGAGCCACTCAGGTGTCCTTTTTCCTCCTTAAAAAAAATTATTTTATGTAAGAACAGCTAACCTGCTTTGTATCCTCTTAACAAATTTTAAGTCTGTAATACCTTATTGTTGCGTAGAAGCACGAGGTTGTACAGTAGCTCTCTAGAGATTATTTATCTTATAACTAAGACTATACGCCCTTTGATTAGTTACTCCCCTTTTCCCTCACTTCCATTAACCCCCAACAATCTCCATTCCATTCTCTGATTCTATAAATGTGACCATTTTAGATTACTTCATATAAATGGAATCAGGAAGGATTTCTCTGTCTGTAACTGGCATATTTCACCGATCATAATGTCTTCAAGATTCATCCATGTTGTAACATATTTCAGAATTTTCTTCTTTTCAAGGGTGAATGACATATCAAATGTATATACCAACAGTATATTATATATATATACATATATACATATGTATATACACATGACACAATTATATATACATATATGTGTGTATATATATGCATGTGTGTGTGTGTGTATATATATATATACATATACATGTGTATATATATATATATATGATCACAATTTCTTTACCCATTCATTTGTCCATGGACATTTAGGTAGTTTCTACCTCTCACTTACTGTGTATAGTGCTTTAATGAACACAGGAGTCCCAACATCTTTTCAAGATCCTGATTTCAATTATCTGGAGTAAATTACTCATGAGTGGTATTACTAGATCATATAGCAGTTCTATTTTTAGTTTTCTAAGGAATTTCCATACTGTTCTCCAGCTGCACTATTTAGCATCCCCACTAACAATGTATAAAAATTTATGATAATTCTCCACATCCTCACCAGTTCTTGTCTTTTGTTTTGGTAATAGCCATCCTGACAGGTATGAGTTGACATCTCATTGTGGTTTTGATTTGCATTTCCCTGGTAATGATACTAAGCATTTCTTTATATACCTATTGGCCATTTGTATATATTCTTGGGAGAATATCTATTTGAATCCTTTGCCCATTTTAAAATCAGGTTATTAGGGCTTTTTCACTATTTTTTAAAAGATTTTATTTATTTATTTGAGAGAAAGAGAGAGACAGTATGAGTGGGGAGAGGCAGAAGAAGAGGGAGAGACAACACAGAGCCTGATACAGGGCTCAAGTCCATGACTGCAAGATCATGACCTGAGCCAAAATGGAGTCAGATGCCTAACCAACTGTGCCAACCAGGTGCCCTGGGTTTTTCCATTATTGAGTTTCAAGAATTCCTTAAGTATTTTGGAGATTCACCCCTTACCAGAGATGTGATTCACAAATTTTTCTACCCTTCCATGGGTTGTCTCTTCACTATGCTGTTTTCTATGCTGCACAGAAACTTTTTTAGCTTGATGTAGTCCAAATTGTTTTTGGTTTCTGTTACCTGGGCTTTGGTGTTATGTACAGGAAATCATTGCCAAGATCAATGTCATGAAATTTTTCCTTAAATTTTCTTCTAGGAGCTTTATATAGTTTCAGGTCTTACATTTTTGTTTGAAGTGATTTTTGAATATAGTGTAAGATAAAGATTTAATTTCATTCTTTCTCAGGTAGATATCCAATTTCTCTAAATCATTTGTTGAAGAGACCATCCCTTCCCGATTGTGTATTCTTGGAACTCTTGTCGAAGAATAGTTAACCATACATGCGTGGGTTTATTTCTGAACTGCAGTCTGTGCAACTGGTCTGTGTATCTGTCTTTATGCCAGTGCCATATTGATTTGATTACTGTAGACTTTGCAATTTTGAAATCAAGAAGTGTGATGTCTCCAGCTTTGTTCTTTCTCAAGACTGACCTGCCTACTTTAAGAGTCTTGTGATTCCACATGAATTCTTTTCAGTTGTTTTTCCCATTTCTGTAAAAAATGTCATTGGAATTTTGGTAGAGATCATATTGAATATTTAGATCACTTTGGGTAGTATGGAAAAATTATTAATGTTAAATCTTCCAATCTACTAGCACGAGGTGGCTTATTATTCCTCCAGATATTTAGAAATATGGGTATTGTTTGCTTTGCATGGTTCTAGAATGCATGTTCCAGTTGCCATGGGTTAGTGACCACAAGAAACTAGAAAAAGAAAAAGAAGAATAAATTAAGCATAAAGTTAGTAGAAAGAAGGAAATAACAAAGATCAGAGTGCAAATGAATGAAACAGAGACTAAACAGACAATAGAAAAGATCAATGAAACTAAAAGCTGTTTTTCTTCTTCAAAAGATAAACAAAGTAGACAAATTTAGCTAGACTTACCAAGAAAAAAAATAGAAAGGGCTCAAGTAAAATTAGAAATGAAAGAGGAAACAGGACAAATGCTATCACGGAAATACAAAGAATCACAAAAGACTACTATGTATGCCATCAAATTGGACAAACTAGAAGAAATGCATAAATAGCTATATACATACAACCTACTAAGACTGAATCCTGAAGAAATCGAAAATCTGAACAGACCGCTGACTAGTAAGAATCTTGAATCAGTAATCAAAAACCTCCCCACAAAGACAAGTCCAGAAGAAGATGACTTCACTGGTACATTTTATTAATCATTTAAAGAAATAATGCCAATCTTTCTCAAACTCTTGCCAAAAATATAATAGGATGGAAGACTTCCAGACTCAATTTACAAGGCCAGCATTACTCTGATACCAAAGCCAAAGACATCACGAGAAAAGAAAACTATGGCTCTATATCCCCGATGAACACAGATGCAAAAAACCTGAATAAAATAGCAGCAAGTCAAATTCAACAACACAGTAAAAGGATCATACACCATGACTAAGTAAAATTTATTCCAGGATACAAGGATGGGTCTACATGCACAAATCAATCAATGTGGCATGCTATATTAATAAAATGAATGATAAATCTTACAGTCATCTCAACTGATGAAGCAAAGGCATTTAAAAGAATTCATGATAAAAATTCTCAACATTATGGAGGTATGGAGGAAATGTACCAACATAATAGGAGTCATATATGACAAGCCAACAGCTAAGATCATTCTCAGTGGTGAAAAGCCAAAAGGTTTTCCTCTATCATCAGGAACAAGACAAAGGATGCCCATTCTTGTCACTTGTTTTCAACAAAGTACTGAAGTCCTAGCTAGAGCAACTGGCCAAGAAAAAGAAAGAAATGGCATATAATTTGGAGAGGACAAAGTAAAACTTTCTCTATTTGCAAATGGCAGTAAATTATGTATAGGAAGTCTAAAGAGTCCACCAAAAATAGAATAAGGGAATTCTGTAAAGTTTGAGGATAAAAATTAATATATAAAAATTAGCTGTTTCTATAAACTAACCACATATTGTCAGAAAGATAAATTAAGAAAACAATCCCATTTCCAATAGCATCAAAAGGAATAAAATATCTAGGAACAAATTTAACCCAGGAGGTAAAAGCTATGTACACTGAATACTACAAGATACAGATAAAAGAAACCAAGAATACACAAATAAATAGAAAGATATTCTATGCTTATGGAGTATAAGAATTAACATTGTAAAAATGTCCACATTACCCAAACAATCTTCAGATTCAATGCAATCCCTATCAAAATTCCAATGACATTTTTCACAGAAATAGAACAAACAATAATGAAATTTGTATGGAACCACAAAAGATCTGGAATACTCAGAGCAATCTGGAGAAAGAAGAACTAAGCAGTAGCGATCACACTGCCTGATTTCAAACCTACAGTAAATAACATTTTATAATTTATATTACATAGCTATATTAGTCAAAACAATAGAATACTGGCAAAAAAACCAGTCACATAGACCTATGTATCATCATCAATAGCCCAGATATAAACCCATGCATGTATGATCAACTAATATTTAACAAAGGAGCCAAGAATAGTCAAAGGGGAAAGAACTTTTCTTCAATAAATGGTTTTGTAAAAACTGGATATTCATTTACAAAGGAACAAAGCTAAATCCCTATCTTAGACCATATGTCCAAATAAATTCAAAATAGATTACAGACTGATTGAGCGTAAGACCTGAAACCAGAAAACTCCTGGAAGAAAAATATCGTGGGTAATAAGCTCCTTGACATTGCTCATGGCAATGATTTGTTAGATTTGACATTAAAGCTAAGGCAACAAAGGCAAAAATAAACAAGTGGGACTATATCAAACTAGAAAGCACAGCAAAGGAAACCGTTAACAAAATGAAAAGGAAACCTACAGAATGGAATGAAATATTTGCAAATTATATATTTGATAAGGGGTTAATATCATATACACTGAGAGAGAGAGTGAGAGAGAGATACACCTCAACAACAAAACAAAACAAAACAACAATCGAGTCAAAAAATGAACACAGAATCTAATTAGATATTTTTTCAAAGACAAAGAAATGGTCAACAGGGGGGCACCTGGGCGACTCAGTCTGTTAAGTGACTGACTCTTGATTTCAGATCAGGTCATGATCTCAACATTGTGAGCTCAAGCCCCATGTTGGGCTCTGCCCTGGGTATGGAGCCTGCTCAAGATTCTCTCTCTCTTTCTCCCTCTGCCCCCCAACCCTGATCACACATACATATGCTCTGGCTCTCTCTCTTTAAAAGAAAATTAACCAACAGGTAACCAAAAAGAGTCTCAACATCACTCACCATCAGGAAAATGAAAATCAAAACCACAATGAGATATCACTTCACACCTGTCAGAATGGCTGTCATCAGAAAGACAAGACGTAACAAGTGTTGGCAAAGATGTAGAGAAAAGGGACCCCTTGGACACTGATGGTGGGAATGTAAACTGATACAGCCATTTAGGAAAACAATATGGAGGTTCCTCAGAAAAATAAAAAATACAACTACCATATGATCCAGCAATTCTACTTCTAGGTATATACCCAAAGGAAAGAAAAATTACAAATTTGAACTGATATTTTCATCCCCATGTTTACTGTGGCATGCTTTACAATAGTCAAGTCAGGGAGACAACCTGTGTCCATCAATGCATGATGAATGGGTAAAGAAAATGTGGCATATACATATACAATGGAATAACATTCAGCCACAAAAAAGAATGAAATCCTGCTCTTTGGGACAACATGGATGGACCTTAAGGGTGTTATGCTAAATGACATAAATCAGACAGAGAAATACAAATACTGTATGATCTCACTTATATGTGGAATCTAAAAAAAAAAACTTGTAGGAACAGATACAGATTGGTGGTTACTGGAGTTGGGGGTGGATGGGTGAAAGTGGTCAAAAGGTAAAAATTTTGGATTAGAAGAGTAATAAGCTCTTGTGATATAATGAACAGCATGGTGATTATATTTAAAATTAAAAGTTGTTAAAGACTGGATCTTAAGTGTTCTCATCATAAGAAAAATAAGTGAAATGATGGATGTTAACCAAACTTACTGTGGTAATCATTTTACAATATATAAATATATATGGAATCATCATGTTGTATACATTAAACTGATACAATATGATATGTCAAATATATCTCAATAAAACTTGTGGGGGGGAGAAGAAGTGACCTAAACGTCTCAACAGAGAACTGGTTACATAAAATATGATAAGCTCATGTAAAGCAATTCTATTCAGTCATAAATACACGTATACAAACACACACACACACACACACACACACACACACACAAACACACACATATCCACTGCTCTGGAAGGAGTCTCATCACTCATTGTTTAAACAATGAGTAGATTTAAAACTGTGTATAACAGTTATGTAAAATTGTATGAACACACATACCCACACACATGGAGCAGAAGATTCTGAAAAATCATGGCCAAGATAATGTTTCTATTTCTAGTAATGTTAACATTATTTTCTCTCTACTTCTATATGCTACTTGAAATTTCTATGATGGGTATGTATTTTCATTATGAACAAAAACTTAAAAAGCACTTCCTTTCTGCCAGTACAAAGCATAGTAAGCATTATTTTCAGCTCTCAACCCCTTGAACTAGTGTTGTTCCTTTAACCTAGGATGTTTTATCATCACACCTATTCTGCCAACTCATCCTCTGGTTTGGCTCAATTATTTATTATTGGTTGTACTAAAACAAATATCCCCAAAGTTCTGTTTTCCTAGAATTTGGCCACAATCCTCAAAAACCAAAGGTAAACTAATTTACTACAAGAGTAAACTTTCCCCAAAGAACAGCTGGTGGCACCTTTCACCATATTTCCAGTGTCTGTGGGTCCCACATGCGGCTGCTTCTCTATCTCTGATGAAATAGAAGGTGGCTGTGGGTGTACCATCTCTCTCCTTGGAAACTTAACTGCAAACTATTGTATTTGTTGCCATTGGTGCACCTCTCCTGCACTGCTGATTCCAAGTCATGATAAAGGAAGGACTTGGTGGCCACACGGATGAAGATTCGTGGAGCTGGGGTAATTAGAGGATTGTTGGTAAGATTTCTCTGTTCTCTGGTTTTTGAATCTAGGCTGCTCTCTTCAGAGCATAGCAGCTCTGCATTTAGCTCTGCTAAATCCCTCTGCTTCACACCACATCCCCATGTCTTGGTGTCTTTTTGCCTGGATTAAGCTACTCTGGTTCTCTTGCCCAGTTTTTAAATGCACATATTGTTGAAGACTTTCTTTTTTAAGTTGGAAAGAAATGAAGTCTATTTTCCCCTGGAGTCCCCTGAGATTTGGGACATGTTTTAGAAGTCTCTAGGCTTCTTCCTGCTGACTTACTCTTACATAAAATAGTTTCCTCACTGATGGCAGGAACAACTTCATGACACCTCTTCTTCTCATGTAAAATGAAAAAGATGAGATACTGGGACATTTCCAAAATTAAGGGGAACTCCACTTTACATGAAGATTTCTAACAAATGGAACTGGAAGCTGGAACCAGAATTACACTCAGGGAATTTCAACTCAAACATGGATTTATTAGCCCTCAACAGTTGTTGATTCTTGTTCAACTTTGTGCCCATGATTCAATGGCTTCCAGCCGATAAATCTTCATGTGTATTCTCTCTTGCATTAAGTAGTTATTGAACTGGGTTTTTACCATAGCCCTAGGAGACAGTGTAAGCAGAATATATACAATGCTTCAAAAATTATTATCTCAGAGAAATTAAGAGATAATTAATAAAGACCTTTTGGGACCAAGGACCAGGACTATTGACCACCGATGCAGACTCCATCAGTGTACTGATGCTAGCTGGCAAAGACACAAAGGTCCAAAATCATCTTTGGTATAAGGTATGCCATCTGTATATGTTATACAGATGGGCTATAGAATACATAACATAGAGAAAGTTGTTTTATATGTAACTATTTACTCACCCCAAATTCCCATGAATATTGCAAAGAACACTGTTGACTCGTTATCAAATAAATGAGAGATCTGTAAAAACGGCAATAACATCACAAAGTCTACTTAGTATCAAATGCCATACAAAAAGAGAGAAATTCCAAGTCTTTTCATCATTTGGTAGTATGTACATACCTTGGAAGCCAAACACGTGGTATTTAGTCTCCAATAATCACACACTTGATCACAGAGTGGGCACATGATAATCTGACCTCCAATTGTAGGGTCACAGATCTCAGAGCTGCAGAGGGAACAGCCAAGTTATTTGCAAAGTGATGTGTTTTCAGGTGGTAGAACCACTCTTTATACAGCTTCTCACATATGGCAGAGGGGCAACAAAGCAGCAATTTCTGTAGTAGGTTAAGTCATGTTTTGAGAAACAGAACCTTTAGAGCTGATCATTAGAACAGACTGTCCCTAAAGCACCAGGTGAGGGGCAGCTGTTACACTGGGATTTTTTTTTTTTTTTTCAAAAATATCAATTAACCGCCTGCCATCAGGAAACATTCTGAAACACATGCCAGGGAAATCACAGCCAACAGCCTGTTAGTGTAACAGCAGTGTTCTGTGTGGGCAATTCAGCTGCACTCACCTGCTTGAGTTACTATGCATGGATAATAAGCCATAAATGAAACACGCTAAGCCAACTATAGCTGCAAAGGACAGCATCTCTGTGTAAAATCCAAGAAAGACAAAATACATGGCAATTTTTTCTCCAAAATAATTCCTATGAAAGAAGGTAGAAATAAGATCAAAGGTTAGAAGCATGATACCCTCCAGAGAGCTTTGGTTTTTGTACTCAGACAAGACCTATATTCCTCGCTCCCTTGCTCTCTAGCCCTGCAATCTTGGTAAAGTTACTAAACTCTCCTCACGTTGGTTTCCACAGCACAAAATGCAGGAGGGTGCTTATCCACAGAATTGGTGTAAGGACTGAAGGAGAGAACACATCAACTGAGTATAAGTTAAGTTTTAATTTTGAAACAGTAAGGTAATTTGAAAAGCTTCTAAGTTTTAAGGAGAGTTTAAATGTATTGAAATAAACTGTAGAACATTCTGCAATGTAACTTCTAGCAATTAACAAGATCAAAATCACTTTCACAATGTGAATGGAGTTTCATTTTATTTCTCTTTCTAATATAAAGAAGGTTCTCTGACCACATCAGACAAGAGTGGTTCTATGTATAAACTTCATTCTTCCTGCAATTTTTAACCTCTGATGGATGTTTATAGGATTGTGGGATAGGTAACAAAACAAGGAATTAAAAATGACTACTTAATAAGAGTTCCATAAGGGGCGCCTGGGTGGCTCAGTGGGTTAAAGCCTCTGCCTTCAGCTCCGGTCATGATCCCAGGGTCCTGGGATGGAGGCCCCACATCAGGCTCTCTGCTCAGCAGGGAGCTTGTTTCCCCCCTCCCCCTCTCTGCCTGCCTCTCTGCCTACTTGTGCTCTCTCTCTCTCTCTCTGTCAAATAAATAAATAAAAATCTTAAAAAAAATAAGAGTTCCATAAAATACTCAGTTCAGCCTTTGCTTTACAAAAAGTTAAAAAGTTAGAGCACTACATGTCCTAAATGCTTTTTTCCTTGTTTCTGTTTTTGTTTTTAGACCAAGCCCCCCTTAAGGTATCCCTTAAGGAATCTAAGAATATAGTTTTATCTGTCTCAAAAACCACATTTTTAAAAACCAGATTAATCCTACCTATCCATATAGAGTTCAGCTTATCAAATCTGTGAAAACTTTCCACAGTTTCCAAGGCAGATAGATGTGATCCCTTCTGGGTTCTAATAGCAAGCTGTATCACAATCTATTACATCACTTAATATTAGCTTGTAATTTCCATACATGTTCAAAAAGAAGATAATTATGAACATAAGGATATAAACTTAATTTCCAAATATTTACACATTTTCTTGTATTCAATATTAATTTTATTGAACCTCATATTCTTCAGTACTCAAAATCCCTAATCTTTTCTGATTAAATAGGCATCTATTTATACCATCTTCCATTCTTTTCACTGGTTATAAACATTTTTGCACTGTTGTTTTCTCTTGCTCTGTCCTCAAATCACTATAAACTTGAAATTAAATCACAACTCCTACCCTAACCCTGGGATCATGACCTGAGCCAAAGGCAGAGGCTTTAACTCACTGAGCCACCCAGGTGCCCCAGTGTATGGTACTTCTTAATCTGCCCATTTCACTTACTAGACTTTGAGCCCATCTGTGGCCCCAGAGCATCTCAACAGCCCATTGACAAGTAGGAGATATTCATTAATATTGTTTGTGAGATCTGGTGAGAAGGCATTGGTCCAATTTTGTATTTCCAAGACTTAGTCTAAGCCATAGCAAATAATCAAAAGAATGATGATATAATTGAGCTGAGTATGGGCTTGAGGAATGAGCAAACATGTGGATAAAAGGGATTTTGGTTAAAAGGGATTCATTTTTATAGTGAATTTATGGACATCTGAGACACTTAGCTATTACATTTAATAGCATTTGAATAGCACCATTATACTCACTATAAATAGATTTATTCTAAGCTATTAGCTATATAGGCATATACCAAGTATTAAGTCACTCAAAATAGATGGCATCAAAAGAAAAAATATAGAGATCTCTTAAACTGGAAAGAAAAAATAGGATTGGAGAGCATATAACACTGAAGACTGATAAACCAATGATGGCAACCTCAGTATTTCTATTTTTTCTTTAAAAATAAAATGTAATGTGACAAAATAACTAGTACCCCAAAGACAGGAAAACTATTTACAAATGTTTGAACATGGAACTTAAGTTTGGTGTAGAGGTGACGCAAACTATGTGAAATCTCAAAAATCAGACTCCTAAATTCTAAACCCCTTTCTACCAAGTCATGCCATCTTCCTTTTTTTTTAAATTTTCCATGTTCAATCATCCACTAAATGCAATGAATTTTGTTATAAAAATATTTTTCTAATTCATAGTCTCCTCTCTTTTCTCTTACCAGTATCTTGCATATGACCTTGAATACCTATTACTGAAAATTTTTAATAGCCTCCTTACTTCCCTGACTTCAGTCTTGCATCCATCTCTCATCTTCCTTATTTCCAATGAGGTGATGGTTCTAAAGCAAAAACTGAACCATGTCCTTTTCCTCCTTCAAATGGTTTTTATCCCTCCTTTTAGCAATGTTCTGCATGATGTTGCTGATAAACATTCAAGTCTCGCCTGCTTCTGCTCCTACATTAAGAACTAAATGTGCAAAGCTCTTCCTCAGCTCTGTGCTCTATACTACTTCTTTTTTTCTGCCTGAAACATTCTTACCTACCTTGTTTACTTTGGAACTTACTATTTATCTTTCAAGACACAGCTCAAGAATAAGTGCTGTGAAAACTCTCCCTGAGGTCGTCATAAAAGTAGGTGCTTTTTCATCTATGCTCTGTTCTTTCATGAGTATCGCTCTGTTATAATTATTATATATTTGGGTGTCTTCCTGTGAATATATTCATATTAGGAAACCATGTTCTGATTATCTTTGTAGCCCTACTCTCTTGCCTGGTATCTAGTGGTGTTCATTGGGCGCCTGGGTGGCTCAGTTGTTTAATTGTCTGCCTTTGGCTCAGGTCATGATCCCAGGGTCCTAGGACTGAGCTCCACATCATACTTTCTGCCCAACATAGCCTGCTTCTCCCTCTTCCTGTTGCTACTCCTGCTTGTACTCTCTCTCTCTCTCTCTGTCAAATAAATAAAATCTTTAAAATAAATAAATAAATAAATACTCATTAAAGGAACTGTGTGCATTGTAATCATGCATCTGTGGGTAATTCCTTTCTCTTTTTAAGGATGTTTTTCTATCATCTTGCTATCAAGAGCTACCAAGTCTCTAAAACTTTTCCTAAAAACCATAAGATCAACAAGGAGAAGAAATAAAACCACACCCAGTACAGGCCTTCAGCATCATGACAAAGAACACCATGATCTTCAAATTACCTGTAAGTAAAGAAAAAAGCCCAATTCTAACAGAGCATCTGCCACCTGCTGCCACAAACCTGAGATACCAGAAAGCAAGGAAGAAGATGCTTAAGAAGTTCCAGGTTTAAAAAAAATAAAAAAGTAAAGTAAGGAAAGACATTAGACAAATTTAGACAAAATAACCCCCAGGGGGAGAAAAAGATGTGATTAAATGTCATAATACTGAACACATGTTGGGACATGATAATTCATAGCGCTGGCCAAAAGAAAGGGATCTGAAAATAAGCAAGAGTGGCAGCCTCAGAGAAGCAACATTCTGGGGGAAGAATCATATATACAGGGTGGTACTTCTTAAAGGAGTGGCAGTATAGAGAAAGAAGAAAATAAGAGGAACAGTTAGGATCCTGTGCATCCTGTGGATCCTAGACAATGCACTATCATCCATAGAAGAAACTGTATGGAATAGTAAAGGACTAGCAGAAGAGTGCACTCTAATGCTAGAAACTATGTGAGTTAATTACAAATAGAAAAAAGCAGACCATGTCCATACAAAACTATATTAGAAAAACCAACAATGTTAAATAAATAGTTTCAGCTAATGAATATTTTCCCAAAAAAGAACATAAGAAATAGTGGACTAAAGCACTACAAATTGAATTAAATTTTCTCAAATAAAAAATTGAGAACATAAGAAAATACCAGAAATATAAAAACAAGAAGTGTGGGAATTGGAATAAATAAAACAAGCGGTGAAAGAACTCCACAAAGAGAGGAAAAAGAAAAATCGCGAACAGTTGTATCAGAATTGATGATGAAATTATGAGGTATTCAAAAGGGTAAATAAAGGGGGAATTAAGTGAAAATCTAATAAAAGACAATCAGAAAAACAGGAGACCTATCAGAAGAATGGAAATGACATGGAGAAGTAAAAGAGTCTCAGAGAAATTGTTTGATAAAAGGGCAGGCAAAAGAAGACTCAACATACATATAACTGGAGTCCAAAGAAAATAAAAATACTGTGAAAGTGCTGATATTTTAAAATTATAATCCAAGAACACCTTCCAGAAGAAAAAAAAAAAAAAGAAGGTATTCATTGAAAGGATCCAGTAGGAACGAGGGAAAACAGACTTAGAACAATCACTTCCAAAACACAATGTGTTAAAACTATCAGATTTTAAAACAAACAAGCAAGCAAACAAAACTCTTGACAAAGTTTCCTAGCAAAATGATAAAGTAATGTTCAAGGACAAAAGAATTTTCTACTCATGAGGACAAACTGGAGACTTTTCCACAAGGCAAGGACACCTACTATCTCCACTACTATTTAATACCATTCAGAAATTACTAGCCAATGCAACTGAACAAAAGAAAATAACTGGAGACGTAAGAATTAGTAAAGAAAAAAGCAAACTATTCCTATTTAAAAATGACAGGGTGGGACGCCTGGCTGGTATAGTCGGTTAAGTATCTGACTCTTGGTTTCAACTCAGGGTTGTGAGATCATGCTCCACATCAGGCTCTATGCTCAGTGTGGAGTCTGCTTGAGATTCTCTCTCCCTATGCCCCTTCTACTCATGCATGTGCTCGCTCACTCTCAAATAAATAAATAAATATTTTTAAAAACAGTAAATAAATAAATAAATATAAATAAGACATGGGAATATACTTGGATAACCTTAAAGAATCAGTGATAAAACTAATTCAATGAAGATTTCTTCAAGGTATCAGAATATAAAATTAAGATACAAAAATCAACAGCATTCAATATATAAATAATAACAAGTTAGAAGATATAGAATACATAAAATATAATAGCAACAAAAAATATAAAATACCTAGGATTAAGCCTAAGAAAGATGCCTAACCTATACAAAGTCTGTAAGACTCTTGAAAATCCCAATGTAGACTTGAAAAAAGACATACCTTTTCCTTGACATGCCTTTTCCTTGATTAGAATGACTGAATTATTATCAAACTATCAGGTCTACCTAAGTCCATTTATAAATTTAATTGTGATCCCCATATAAATACCAACAATCTGCTTTTTAGTAAAGAGCTAACCAAGTTGATACTAAAGTTTATATGGAAGAATAAATATGCAGAATGTACAAGGAAACACTGAGAGTAAAAGCTATGATGAAGTATTAGCCCAACCAGATTTTAAAACATACTCCGTAGTACTATATAGTAAAACATACTGTGGTAATGGTGCTGTAATGAAAACAGCCTGGTACTGACACATGAGTAGCCAGCCTGATCAAAGGAAAACCAAACCAAACCAAACCAAACCAAACCAAACAAAACAAAAACCAGAACATCCAGAAACTCAATTGCATGTAGAAATCTAGTATAAGATAAAGGTAGTACCTCAAACCACTGGGACATAAATAAACTTCTTAATAAATGGTATTGGGACAGTAGATAAAATTAGATCTACTCCTCACATGATATGGAAGAATAAATTCTAAATGGATCAGGAGTCTAAACACAAAAATTGAAACTATGCAAGTAAAAGAAAATGTAGGAGAATTCCTCTATAACTTGTGTGTACAAAAAAGGCATTGTCTGGGTGCCTGGGTGGCTTAGTCATTACTCATCTGCCTTCAGCTCAGGTCATGATCCCAGAGTCACGGGATGGAGCCCCACATCAGGCTCCCTGCTCAGCAGGGAGTCTGCTTCTCCCTCTGACCCTCACTCCACTTGTTCTCTCTCTCTGTCTCTCACTCTAATAAGTAAAATCTTAAAAAAAAGGCATTGTCACTAAAAATCCAAAAGCAATGAAAATTTTGATAAAGTTGACCTCATATAAAATAAGAAAATATTCTACATAGCAAAGGCCAAACAACCAAACAAACAAATTTTTTAAAACTCATATGCAAAATCAAAATGCAAATGACAAACTTGGAGAAAATATTAGGAATATGTGTTATAAAGGTTAACAAAACCCCAATAAATAAAACACTTAAAAAAAACTTAGAAAGAAGGCAAAAATTCTATAGAAAAATGGACAAGAGATACAAATATACAATTCATTAAAAAGGCTACAAAAATGTCCCTTAATATATGAAAGAATGTTTAATTTCAGTCATATTAAGGGAACTACAAATTAAAAGTACACTAAAATACCATTTCTCATCTGTTGGCTAACAAGAATTGGAAACCTTGACAACGTACTCTGCACTTTCATATATTGTTGGTGGGAATTCCAAATAATACAATCCCACTGAGAGGGAATTTGGCAATTTTTTAAAAAGATTTTATTTTATTTATTTATTTGACAGACAGAGATCACAAGTAGGCAGAGAGGCAGGCAGAGAAAGAGGAGGAAGCAGGCTCCCTGCTGAGCAGAGAGTCCGATGCGGGGCTCGATCCCAGGACACTGGGATCATGATCTGAGCTGAAGGCAGAGGCTTTAACCCACTGAGCCACCCAGGCACCCCTGGAATTTGGCAATTTTTAATACAACTACATATGCACTTAACCAGCAACCCAACAATCTCACACATATGGTTTTACCCTGAAGATACTCCCAACAATACAGAAATACACATATCCATTGTTAGTCACTGAAGCACCTTTGTTTGTAATTGTGAAGTACTGGAAACTACCTAAATGTCTAAGAACGCATAATGGTGTACCATAAAGCAGAAAAACGAATGACGATATCTCCATGAATTCATACACATTGATCTTCAGGATATACTGCTAAGTGAAAAGAGCAAAGTGCTGAGGGGTCTATATCGAATGCCACTTTTGTTTAGCAAGGAGAAAGTTGAGAGAATACACTTATCTGCTTCTTTTGATAAAGATAAATCAGGAAATAATGAGGCTGGAAAACTATAAGGGATAAGGAATTAGAGAAGAGGGCAAGGTACAGTAAAAGGGATCTGGGAAGGAGTGCCGCTCCTTCCTTGGACTTTAACTAATACTAAAAAGTAACTGAAATAAATCTTATTATGCCAGAAGCCAGAAGGGAAGAGTTTTGGGGAGGAAAAGGGAGAAATGTTTAAAAAGACACAGGATCTAGTTCCAAGGGCTCCCAGTGGAACTTTGGTAAAGGAATGTTGAGAGACAGCTAGTAAATGAGGAAGGAGTGCTGCAGTTGGAAACTCATTTTGCAACCAAAACAGTGAATACTGGTTCAGGTGAGAATCCTTCTATATCCTAAGTCGGAGAAATTGGAATGAGTAGCAGAACTTCCCACAGATTGTTTATTACTAGCAGGGTAAAAACAGTGGAGCAATCAAACAAATTCTTCACTGGACAATCAAAATTAATATAAAATGAGGGGCTTATTGGAAGCAAGGTAAAATTATATAGAGAGTTGTGAAACAGCATCACACTATGACCGGATGCTCAAAATTATCTTCAACAACCTGGTGCTCCCCGGAGGTAAAAGTCATCCCGGAAGATGGTGTCTGTAGCTGGTGCGCTATCACTAAAGTCACAGGAGGGGGCCTGTGGGGCTGGGACCCAGGTCTCCGAGGAGGAGGTACTGGCAGGCTGGCAGGCTACCTCAGAACAGATATGAGGTTGGATCTGCAAGTGTGGGCAGAACTATAAACAGCATTCAGCCCCAGCAATAGGAAGGCACTGCCACAGCCAGGAAAGAAGCCTTGTTGGAGAAATGCTCATAGGAAGCAAAGAGGGAACACATTAAAAAAACAAAAAACAAAAACAAAATCAAAAAACAATAGAAACACATCCTCTTTTCCTCCCCCCATCTTTCCGTCTCCTCAGTGCTTCTTGCTGGCAGAGCCCAGCAGTGAGCTAACCAGCAAAGCATACTGGTGACACTCAGAGCTCCAGCCTCAATCTCACAAAGCAGATTATAGAAAGGTGGGCTGCAGCCGAGGAACAATAGCTTAATGACTGGTACATAAATGAGATCACAATAAGTGTTAATCTAGGAATCTACTGTCCAATTGCCACTTCCCACCTGCACAACTGCAGGCCTTGCCCCCCATCTCCTGTGTCATTTCCTTCCAGGCATCCTGGGGAGTCCCCAGATATGTCTCTCCTGTGCTAGGAATATCTTCGGGGAACCGCTTTCAACACTGTCTCCAGGTCACTGTGTAAGGATGGCAGCTCCTCCAAGCCAATAGTGCTCATTTCTCCAAGAAAGAATCCCCCCTCCCCTCTCTGAGTTTCTCCACCAGATCCCATCTCACCCTCTATCCCAGAAAGTTAATCCTCTAAGAGGAGTGGGTTTTTTTTTTTAAATCAAATTGATTGGGGTATATTTCATATACAATAAAATATACCTAACTGTATAATTTGATAAGTTCAAATGCACACATTCATGTAACTGAGTAAGAAACAGGCGAGGCTAGGTAGGGGACTACGTGACCAGGCTCACAGAAATCCTAGATGGGTTAGAGCACCTGGGAGGCTCAGTCAGTTAAGTGTCTGCCTTTGGCTCAGGTCATGATGTTGAGGTCCTGGGATGGAGCCTCACCTCAGGCTCCCTATTCAGCAGGGAGTCTGCTTCTCCCTTTCCCTCTGCCTCCCCTTCATGCTCTTTCTTGCTCTCAAACAAATAAAATCTAAAAAAAAAAAAAAAAAGAAAGAAAGAAATTCCAGATGTGGAAAATGTTATGCACAAGATATTAACCAGTGAGAAGAAAAAATAACAAATCCACTTTGTTCTAAATGTAGATGAGTTATTTTCACAATATTTACAAGTCTACCTTGTTTGTCTTAAATGTTATAGACAAGATATTTGCCAAGTTCCTTGGTCAGTTTTCTATAAAAGACCAACCATGAAAGCCCTCAGTGGCAACCCATTTGGGACCCCTCTCTAGAGAGTCTTCCTTTCTGTTCTCAACTTCCCTTAATAAACTTTCAGTTCACCTTATTTTCCACAGGATCTATACTTCAACTCCATGAGACAAGAACCCTGCAACCCTGCAACATAACCACCAGCACAATCAACATATGGAGCATTTCCATCATCTCAAAAAGTTCCCTTGAGACCCTTGCACTTAACCCCTTCCCCAATACCCAGATCTGGGCAACTCCTACTTTAATTTAGGTCCCTATAGTTTTGCCTCTTCCAGGATAATGTTTTATAAATGGAAACATAAGACTATGCAACCTTTCATGGCCTGCCTCTTTTTCTTAGCAAAATACTTTGAAGATTCATCCTTTGATATTGCATTCATCGGTAATGTATCCCAGGGGGAAAAATCAATTGTGTGAATACATGATAATTTGTTTAGCCATTTATCAATTGATGGACCTTTGGGTTGTTTCCAGTTTTTTCTTGTGAGTTAAGCTGCTATAAACATTCAAATAATGGTGTTTTTGTGGACACGTGCTTCATTTTTCCTGGGTGAAGACTTAGTAGGGGAATTGTTGGGTCATACAAAAAGTACATATTTAACTTGATAAGAAACTGTCAAATTTTTTTGTAGAGTTGCTCCACCATTTGCATTCCAGCAGTACTTGGAGATTTCAAGTTGCTCCACATCCTTGTTAGCACTTACTACTGTCAATCTTTCAGATTTTAGCTATTTGAATGGGTGGTATATTAGTATCTCACTGACAGACATTTTAATTTTTTTCCTCTAGTGGATACAGATGCTGTGTATTTCTTGATTACTAAGTGGACATCCATAAATATCTTTCTTTGGTGAAGTATCTGTTATAATCTTTTGTCCATTTTTAATGATTTTGTCTATTGAATTGTAAGAGTTCCTTAAATATTCTAGATGTCCTTTGTCAATATGTGTCTTTCAAGTATTTTCTCCAGCCTGTGGTTTACCTTTTTATTTTTATAATGGTGTCTTTTAAAGAGCAGAGGTTTTTTTTTTTATTTTTATGAAGTCAAATTTATGTATTTTTAAATTGTACTTTTTGTGTCTTTTCTGAAAAGTCCATACCAAATCCCAGGCCTTAAAAATTTTTCTCCTAAACATTCTTCTATAGAAGTTTTATAGTTTTAGCCATTACACTAAGTTCCCTGATCCATTTCAAATTAGTTTACATTTTTGTGTAGGAAAGGATCTAGATTCATGTTTTGCATATGGATTTCCATTTGTTCTAACATCATTTGTTTAAAGGACTATCCTTTCCCCAGTGAATAACCAAGCACCTTTGTTGAAAATCAGTTGACCATATATGTGTGGATCTACTTCTGTACTCTCCTTTTATTAAAGTCTCCATTTGTTAATAATTTCAAATATATGGAAAAAGTTATAAGAATAATTTAGATAACTTCCATATACTCTGTAATTCTTTTATTGCAAAAGTACTGTTCCATTTGTACTTTCTCTTCATACAACTCTCTCTGCATATATATATATGTGTATATGAAGAGAAATATATGTTTGTCTATCTGTGTATCTATCTATATATCAATATTTATCTTTGGATAATATAGATATATAGAGATATGGATATAGATATAGATATCTTTTGATGAGCCCTTTGAAAGTAAGTTAGTTATTATGTCATGGTCCTTTACCCCTAAATATTTCATTCTCTGTTCCTAGAAAAAGAATATTATCTTACATAAACACAAAAAAGAAACCCTAGGGATAATAGCTATTTTCTGCATTGTTACCTCTGTGATAACATAGTGTTTTCTTTTTTGCCTTTTCAGTTAACTAGTTAAAGACTTTTCACCTAAGTTATCAGTTCCTTAATTAAATTTTGTTAAAATTTTACATTTATTTAAAAATACCATTTCACTATTGAACTGGAAAAGCAGTATAGCTTGCTGTAATATTATAAGATGAAAAATTTTTAAAAGTTATTAAATTTATGCTAGATACTGTCACCTGGTTAAATATCTGACTTTTCTTTTTTTTTTTTTACTTTTCATTTTGTTGTAAAAGGAAATTTGCAAGGGATAACAAAGTATTACAGATCTAGCACCCACTGACCCAAGAGGTAATGTGTTCATAGGGTGATAAGTACAAACCTTTGGAGAATATTCATAGCAGAAAGACCTGTTGATAGTTTAAAAATGTTAAGTGAATACATATTTTCTATATATTTTGAACACTAGAAACTATGTAAACCTTCATTCTGATGACCACGTTTCTTGCGAGGATGTTGAGAAAGGGGAACCCTCCTACATTGTTGGTGGGAATGCAAGCTGGTACAGCTACTCTGGAAAACAGCATGGAGGTTCCTCAAAAAGTTGAAAATAGAGCTACCCTATGACCCAGCAATTGCACTACTGGGTATTTACCCTAAAGATACAAACAAAGTGATCTGAAGGGGCACGTGAACCCGAATGTTTATAGCAGCAATGTCCACAATAGCCAAACTCTGGAAAGAAACTAGATGTCCATCAACGGATGAATGGATAAAGAAGATGTGGTATATATATATATAATGGAATACTACGCAGCCATCAAGAGAAATGAAATCTTGCCATTTGCGACGACGTGGATGGAACTAGAGGGTATTATGCTGAGTGAAATAAGTCAATTGAAGAAAGACAACTATCATATGATCTCCCTGATATGAGGAAGTGGAGATGCAACATGGGGGGTTTGGGGGGTAGGAAAAGAATAAATTAAACAAGATGGGATCGGGAGGGAGACAAACCATGAGACTCTTAATGTCACAAAACAAACTGAGGGGGCCTGGGGGGAGGGGGGGAGGGAGAGGGTGGTTGGGTTATGGACACTGGGGAGGGTATGTGCTATGGTGAGTGCTGTGAAGTGTGTAAACCTGGTGATTCACAGACCTGTACCCCTGGGGCTAATAATACATTATATGTTTATAAAAAAATAAAAAAATTAAATGATGACCACATTTCTTTAAAAATATGCTCTGAAAACATTCTCCAAGGGCCCAATGTCTGTAAATGTCCTTGGCAGCAGGTTTGTAACGGTAAAAAATCTGGGACAGCCTGTTTTCCAACAGAAGAACAGATAAGTGAATTATGAAACATTTATAATATGGCACTTTGTGTTCTATTAAAAAGCATGAGATAGGGGTGCCTGGGTGGCTCAGTGGGTTAAAAAGCATGAGATAGATCTAGATGTATTCGCAGAAGGAGTACCAATAATATACTATTTAGCGCAAAAAGAAAATGGCAGAAAAAAAGTAAATAAAGATGCCATTGTTTTTTCTAAGGAAAAAATACGATTGCTTATGCATTTTATTATGCATGCACATAAAAACAGAATTGAATAGATAATACCAAGTCAAGGGCAGTTCCCTCTACAAAGTTCGACCTAGGTAGAATTTCACTTAATACTTTGCGCATCTCCTTACAATTTGAAGTTTCATAAATGTGCTTCTTTTGTCATTTAAAAAATTAAATGGCCATTATTCAAAACAATCAAAACATCCATCCAACGAAGAGTTCATATAATGGTTTACAGAAAGTACCAGCTTACCTATGCTATCTGCCTTTCATTTATTCTTAAAAGTTTATAAATTATATAGTATATATATATATATATACTCTATATATATATATAATTATATATATATAATTATATATATATATAGAGTATATATATATATATATATAGTATATATATATAAAAGTATATAAATTCTTAAAAGTTTCCCCTAACTTATCTTAAATGAAACTGGCGAGATAGCCCTTCAGCTGATTTGGATGTGTGCGCCAACACCGGTCTCCTAAAAGGGACACTGTGATGGTGCGCTAGCATAGCACTGCCAGCATAAATCACTGAGCGGAACTCCAGGTGTGGAGCAACCAGGGCTCTCACTGGATTGTTCCTTTACTGAAATCATAGCACGAGTCTCCTGACACCCTGTATGCACGGGGCATTGTTAGGGCTCAAAGCAGGAACCTGCAATGGAGGTCTTCTTGCTTAGCCAATGAAACAGTCTAAAGAACTGAGGTCAAGGAACAAGTGCCTTCAGGGATCTCTGAGACTTACATGCGTGTGCGCGCACATGCACACACACACACACACACACACCCCTCCATACAAAAGCTTTCTGGACTCAGAGAAAAACAAAACAAAACAAAACTAAACTAATTTGTATGAAGCACTAAGTGCTAGCCCCTATGCTAAAAAAAAAATTCATGTCTCATTTCATTATTAAACAGCCCGAAAGCACCATTGTGACTCCCACTTTACAGACAAGCCTCACAGAGGTTAAATAATTTGGCCAAGTTTATTTAGCCTTTAAGAGGAAGAACTTGGATCTGAACCCAGCCTACCTAACTACCAACACTCAACCTCTGAACTACCCAGCGACCACTGCAGGGTGGTTAGAAGTACTCTGGCAATGACATTCTATTCACGACTGACTGAGTGACAGTGTGGATACAAACCTGGGAAGATGTAACATGCCGTGGATGAAGACAGTGGTAAAAGAAAGGGAATGTGATGCCACATGAATAAAAATCACATCATCAAGTTTTAATCAGTTCGATTCTATGTAGGGAACTTACCTAACCAAATCTAAAGGTTGCTCCTTGTAAAAATAGGAAAACCGAGCCCAATTCTGGAAAAGTATGTACCTCTCGTTGACAGGATTGGAAGGTTCTGAAGGCTTCCAATATTGACCCTACAGATATTCAAAAAGAAAGTACCTGAATGACATAGCAAGAGACAGGGGTGAAGTAAATAAACAGCTTTTATAAGGTTAGTGAATGAGGCAAATTTTGCTTTTGCTTTTGAGTTTTCATATTCTACTGATGTACAATTATCTCCTAAAATCTATAATAAACTATAACAATAGTGATAATCATTAAGATTCTCCCACCCAGTTAGTTAAAAATCCCAGTTAAAATTTGAGACTCTGGCTTGACTCCAGCTCTTCTTTCCTGTGGAATGCCCTTTCTTCTCTACTCAAATTCTACCAGAATATTCACAGCTCAGGGATTCATGCTAACATTATGACTGTCTGGGACTTTAGAAATACACTAACACTTTTATTCTATGGATGGGAAAATTATACTCAAGCAAGGTTCAGTGAATGATCCAAAGTCACACTACTGTGACAAATTTCTTCCAGACTTGTCTGGTCCTCACTGGTAATCACTGACACAATTTCCCAGAAAATTTAAAATATGCATCGCAAACGTTAGCACCTAAGAACCTCAGTACTGTGTCATGCATTTTCCCCATTGTTACATACTGAGTTGCCTTATTAATAATATCCCTTTGAGACATAAAATACTGTCTACACATCGTAGTTCAAGACATTTTTGAACTGTTTGCCCAGACAAGTGAACTGCTGAAGGCAACATAAATAAATATCCAACTGAAAATTAAGCACATGAGAAAATCGCGATATGATAAGGCATAAGATCTTTTATCACCTAGATTCCAACTTTTTTCTTTCCTTCTTCTGTAGCTAATCCTACTGAATCTTGAGAAATGAAATAAATAAAAAGGCAGCCTATTTGGGTACCTTGAACAATGATTCTTTAATGCACAGAAAATCCAGTACCTAACCTTGCACTCAGGATAGAAAAAAAGAAGAAAAAAAATTTTAAACTAACAGCAAGTTACAACTACCTCTCACCACAGCTAAGTACCCCTGATTTTCTAGCGGTCATAAATGACTCTACTGGGAGGCTGGATGTACAGATATTAAAGTTGCTGGTGCCTGAGGATATTAGCTTGGCTTAATGACCTGGTAATAGTAAGAAGAGAATTAATGCCCTAAAACAAACCCACAATCCTCAAAATCCTCTAAAAGAAAATGAGCCTTTTCGAGAAGAAAGACTGACAGAGAATCCATTGTATAGTGTTTATTATCCCACTATATTTCTCTCTACCAACATGAGGAAGAATTAGGGAACCTGTCATAAAAGTGGAAGCAAAGGGAAGAGGCTTTCTCCCAACAAGGTGACCTTTTAATGTCAGAGGGACAATGCGCTCAGTATTTCAAAACCAACCTTATACTTACATCATGGAGAGGATAGGCAGATGAGTAAGTATTAGAAGTTAGCAGTCTTTCAATCCCAAACCTTTTCTTCCCATCTTCTATGCCAAAAGGACATCGTGAGAGAATATAATAAACCTATGAGGTAAGCATTACACACACACTTCAGAACTTTATGCTATCCACATTTTTTTCCCACCCCAATTTAATAATGGCCAACTTTGTCTGCATGTAGATACAGGCTCTGATTACAGAAGGAACCTTTCCTCTGTTGTTTGAGGGAAGGTGAGCTTGTGTGGAGTGTATAGGTAGGTTAGCTCCTGGGTGTGAACACTCTCCATTCCTTTGGGGAGAGGCAGGAATGGATCACGATTTATTTTGCTTCTCCTGTCCCAAGGTCCTCTGGAAGTCTTGTGCCAAAATTCCTACAATCCGGCCTTCAAGTTGGGAGTGTAATATCACCACTAACGGTTCGTCTAGGGGAACATAGGATAGAACTGATACTTAGCTAGGCTGATTACTTCAATTACTCTGAGGATTTCTACAAGGCCCCTTCCTGACACCTGAATTTATTAACACAAGATTATCATATATATCTACAACTACTTTGCAATCACCTGTATCTTTGCATTCAGTTTTTTCCTCCATATAATTTGGGCTTTGGTGTCCTCCGCTTTCATATTTCTGCCATCTCAATTCTATCTGCATTTTGTTTTCCAGCAACTTTTCAGAATTTCTGCTTTTCTGCTGAATTTGTTCTTTTCAGCACTATTTTCGATCTATTTCCCTTACCTCCCTTTTCTTACATCTCCTCTGTTAAAGGTTTGTTGGTTGGTGTGCTAGAGGGCTGGTTGTTTTCGAGTCACGATTAGCTAATATGGTAACACCTTTAAGTGCAGCTTACTATTTTATGCTGGCAAATATATCATAATTTATGAAAGCAGTTTTAATTTTTATAAATAATGTGATAGATATTAATTATTTTATATACTTTGGATTATTTCATTAGGAAAGAGTCACCAAAATTAGAACTCTGTCCTAGGGTATTAGCAAAGTAGAAAATTTTACTCCACCAGATATTGAGACTTATTATGAAGCCATGGTTGAAAAAAAATATATAGCATGGTATTGTCAAATAGAAACAAATCTGGACTTAGAAAAGACATTATATGAAAAGATTATAACAAGAGGGGGAGGGAAACTATTGTAATAGGGAGACCAGTGAACATCTGAAAAGTCAGGCAGAAAGGGACTTTTCTTTTTATTCATTCATTCATTCATTCATTCACTCCCTCCTTCACTCATTCACTTGGGAGAGGCAAGCCAGGTTCAGGGAGTTTTCTTCTTTGTGGTAGGGAAGGGCTCTTATATATGCCAGTGTTGGCCTGGCTCAAGGGTACAACACAGTTTAGTTTCCTGTGGGAGCAAAGTTTAATTAATGTTAGGTCAGTTCAGCGAACACATACTTTGTTTTGATGGATCAGTGGGGATAAAGAGTTCAGCTGGCCACTTATTAGACCAAGAGTGAGAATATTGAGGGCCTGTTTGACTCTTATTACTGCAAACTAATTACAAAAGGGAGAAATTACAAGGCTAATTATAAATCTAAAAGAACCGAAATTTCTCTGGTGCCAAAAAGGTTGTTCTCAGAGCATTTCCTTTAGGGAACTTGTAAGTATAAACTCTTTCTCTATCCCTCTGAGATTTATGTAAATCTTCAGCAAAGCTAAATAAGACTCTTGACAGTTTTACAACCTAGGGAGTGTTTTTCCTTAAATTTTCCAGGAGCCATCCCTTTTAAATGTAAACATGAAGCAAGATAGCATCCCTACCGCCCTGGCTCTATGGGTAGGGTAGCCTGGGCACCTGACTCCAACTTGTAACTACTTGCTTGGCATAGAGATATGAGAACCTTAATTTTTTCCTGCTTAAAAAACAACTAACATAGATGGACACTTCAATCGCCAGGCGAATTTATGATAAACTATGCGGCAAGTAGTGCTGTCAAGTCAAATGGGAGATGGAGGCAGTGGTTATCCAGGAATACTCATACGGTGGGCGGTAGTCCTTTACAGGAAACAGTTTCCCAGAATGAGAAGAGTGGGGAATTTCTTTAGTGGTCCCTGTTTTCTAGGACTAAGAACTCAAGTAAAGTTCAACATTGTCAGTATCGATACAAAAAAGAGACAAAAAGATCAAAGCTGCAGAACTGGACCCAGAACTAGACCTATGAGTATACAGAAATGTGAGTATAACAAAGGTGGAACTGAAAAATGGTATGAAAAGTTGAATGTTTTCAATAATTGTGACAAACTGAATGATCACACATACAGTGGGAAATGGCACCACGCACAAAAATGAACTCCAGGTGGACACTAGCTCTCCATGTGGAAATTAAAATAATACAACCTCTAAAAAATAACATAGAAAATTAACATCATGGTCTTGGTGGTAGTTAAAAGATTAAGAGCATGATTCATAAGGAAAAGGCTGAAAAATTGGACTACATTAAAATTAAAAACATCTGATTAGCAAAAGAATCCATTAAAAGAAAGAAAAAGGAAGCACGGGTAAGAAAAGATCAGTAATGTATATGATAAGCAAAGGACTCACAGCGGGAATACATAAACGATTTCTACCAATCAACCAGGGAAGACCTAACTGAGAAACAGACAAAAGACTTTAGCAGGTACTTCACAAAAGCGCCTATCTAAATAAGCCAGAACACATCCAAACACACATCAGAGAAATGCAAATTAAAACCATAATGACACATACACAAATAAATTCAGCACAAAGTAATGAAAACGAATGCACAAAAACTCACACAAGAGTTAAATCACCCAAACAAGCATTGTACCGAAGAAGCCTGAAGACTCAATATATACTGCATGATTCCATTTTTATAAAATGTAAGTCCGCTTCTGCTGAGGACGATGGGAATAGTGACCGGGAAGTTAGGAGGGCTTCTGGAGGGCTAACAAGTTTGTCTCCTTGATGTGGGTGGTAGTTACACAGTTGTGTAAGCTATTCACTTACAGCTTGGGGGCCTACCTCTATTCATACTATGCCACAATTAAAAAAGAGAGAAGGGACGCCTGGGTGGCTCAGTTGGTTGGACGACTGCCTTCGGCTCAGGTCATGATCCCGGAGACCCGGGATCGAGTCCCGCATCGGGCTCCCAGCTCCACGGGGAGTCTGCTTCTCCCTCTGACCTTCTCCTCGCTCATGCTCTCTCACTGCCTCTCTCTCAAATAAATAAATAAAATCTTTAAAAAAAAAAAAAGAGAGAGAAAAAGAAAGATCGGTAAATTCTAATGTTAAGAAAGATGTGGAACACGGAGCACTCTCATACATTGTCACTAGGACTCTAAACTAGTACATCTTTTTGTAAAGAGTGATAGTGCAATGTAAATTTTTTTTATGTGTGTGCCCTTAGATCCAGAAATTTTGTATCTGGTATCAATTTTGCAGAAAAATTTACATAAATGCTGAAATATGTAAGTACCAGGTTGAAAACTACAGAATTATTTGTAAATCAAAAAATTTGGGAATAAAGTCAATAGCTGTCAGAATGGGGAACATATGTACGTGCTAGATATTACAAAATATACATCATGAGGCTCAGATGTCATGATGGTTGTGAAGACGCTTTGAGAAGTATGAAATTCAATACCAGTGTAAGGTGCTCTTGGAATACTTCCAGTGTGTACATACATGAACTCGAGAGTCCTGGATGAGGGTAGGAAGGAATGTTAATCTCCCCAATAGCTTCTTCAACAGAGCAAAAATAGTTCTGCTGCACTGTGAAGGAGGAAAAATTTCTGTTTTAATGCTGAATTAATCTAAGGCATCCATACTCTTTACACAGAACAAGTAAAGAGAAATGGATACTGATATGTCTATACCTCGTCAGGGTCCTAATTTGCTCCTCCTGGTTCACTGGCCTTTCCTTAGCTACTTTTTAACATAACATGTCTATCCAAAGTACTCTACAGTTTGCAAAGTGCTTCACATGGAGTCTTTCATTTGACTTTGACAATAATGCCAGTATTGACCATCATTATTTCTGTCTTAAGGGAGGTTATCTCATTGAGAAAGCAGCAGAGTTATGACTTGAAACCAGGTCATCTGATTCCATGTCATATGCTCTTCATTCCCTTCAAAGTTGCCTCTCAGGTTTGTAGTTGTGGTCGTGGTGGTGGTATTTTATTTCTGTTAAGAAAAAGGAGAACACTTTTGGGTTTGTAGATTCTTATTTTTATATGTAAATCCTACACATTGTATTTTGTTTAATATTCCTGTCTGTGATTTAAAAATAAAAGACTGAGAAACTAGAAAAATGATTATTTCAAAATCCTTGTTAAATACTGAAGAGTACTGAACCTAAAGTGAATATAGTCTCAAGTCCAGAAAGAGAGTAAGTGACCTCCAGGAGGAGGATCCTGTGAATGCTAGAGTCCTGATGATCACATTCATAGGCAACAAGGAGAAGGGGCACCAAAGAACCAGAACTTTTTTCCCCTCTAAAATCAGGTCAATAATAATAATACCTAACACTTACTAAGCACCTAGTGTATTCAGATATCGGTCTTTCATACTTTAAGTCATGTAATTCTCAGAGTACCCTATGAGGTAGACTTTATTCCTATCTTAACACGAGGAAACAGTGGTAGTGGAAGCATGAGTCTTTTGGGGAGAGGATTTTCACGGGAAACATAAAGATGCTAGGACTACAAATAGAGAGGAAATATTATTATTCTAGACTGAAAATGGTTTTAAATGAGAGGAGAAAGTTTTGAGTTTTCTCACATGCTATCTCCATATAAGGAAATTTTAAAATTCCATTTTCATTTGGAATGGCCAATATTCATCCTGCTGTGCACTGTGTTTATAAAATTCAATTCTATGTTTATAAAACCATTTTACAAAAAAACGAGTAAAACCTAAGCCCTGGCTCTCAGTTAAGAGTTTTTCCCAGTATTATGTGATATCTTAACTACGTCTGCACTGTCAAACTCTGGTGTTTAAACAAGCTTGATAAGTCAGTAGAGGAACAGGTTTATGTGGTCCTGATGGACTTTCAAACCTGCTCAATACCACCATGTACTTATCAAATTGTATGCAGACACACGGTGCAGACACAGCATCACACATGTATACACACAGAAGTACACAAGCACACGCAGGCACACATGCCTCACTTCAAGGGATGTGACCAAAGGTCGTCTCTACCTACAATTCTGTTTCTCATTGAGGATGGAAAGAAGCTTGACTCGTCTTCAATGAGGAAGAGTTCCTGCCGATGTCTGGTGAATTGAGCAGTGAAATATTCAGGACGAGGGTGCCTCACGTTCTTTGGGAGCTTCAGAGGCCCAAGCATATAACTAAAGGGGATATTCTCGGCTGGAGGAATATCGCTCTCTTTAATAGGCATTTTGATTCCCAACACTTCAGCATAAGTAACCAGTACCTCCCAAGGGGCATGGATCTTGACAAAATAAGTCCTTCCATCTTCAGAGTTCTGTCAAAAAAGGAGGCAAAATAACAGGCAGCACCATGATTTATTTGATACCAATCTGATTAAAGAAACAAAGTTTTATAAAATCTCAAACCAATTAACGATGTCACGGCATTTTCAATTTATTGAAAATTTTCAGCAAAACTTCTCAAGGAACAAATGCTCAAATATACATATCTGTATATAAATATCCAGATATATATATATCTGTATATTATATATATATAAATATACTGTATATAAAAATACAAATATAAATATACAAATATACATATCTGTATATTATATTGACATATACGTGTGTGTGTGTGTGTGTGTGTGTGTGTGTGTGACAGAGAAAGAACATTCTAAAAAATGTATTTAAGAGTCAATGTACACTAGCCCCAGATCCACAGACACATATATGATTCTGGGCAAACTCTAAAGTTATAAACTTATAAACTTATAAAGTTATTAGTGACTAACCATGAGCTCAGAACTGTGGTTAGGGTATATGAGGGATACATACAAAGTATAAGACACACTTACTCTTCTTCCCCAGCTATACCTAGAGGAAGCACTTTTAAGTAATAAGGGTTCAGGACACAGGAGAATGACCTAGTTATACATTGCATGGTAGAACACATATTTATTAGTTCGGTAAAAAAAGATAAATAAGAAGTAGAGAATATTGGAGTTTCATGGACAGTTGGGGATCCAAAATAGGTCTTTAAAAACCATTTTGAAGGTAATTCTAGAAAACAGTGCATGGCAAGAGAATTAAAAAAATAATTAAAGAATTTGCCATATTCATGAGGAGAGAAAGTCAACTTGGCTTACATAGTGGGTTGTGTTATAAGACAGCCAGGTTAACTAGAGTGCGAGATAACAGGCAGCCTTAAAAATGAGACATATGAAAAACACTTGTGTCTTCACTTTCTTTGCACTCTGAGTAGAATTATGTCTGTCTATTTTTACAATGTTCCACTCATCATCTTATATACAGAGCGCTGACCTACTTATTTACTGGGAAGACGACAGGCCCTACCTCTACATATCTGTAGCCAGAAAAACTACTGTATCACTTCCAAACACGAAGTCCATCTGGTCAAAGGCTGTAGCAGAAGAAAATGATGCTTTAAACACCAAGACTCTGGTAAAAATTAACAATTACACTTACCCTTTTGTCTTCAATTTCCAACTCAAGACCTGTTTTTCTAAGATTTTGTTCAAATTCTTTTCTCCTTTCCTATGGAAAAACAAATCAATAGAATTATTTAGGACACTCTTCTTTGCCCAGTGACAAAACAGGCTCATTATTCCAGATGGTCCTCTGCCCCTCCCATTGTTATTCGTAAAAGTATTTTATGTATTACCTGCATCTTAGCACCATGTCCTGCTACTCACCTGTGCTAAAATTCACAATATAACTATAAAAATCTAACATATCTAGGAATAATTTCCAGGAAATGTGCAGGACCTCTATCTGAAAATATGTGCAAAACTTTACTAAGTAAGAATTTTTTAAAACTTGGTAAACAGGGAGACATATCAAGCTCCTAGTTAGGAAGACTCAGTATGACAAACACAGCAATACTTTTAAAAAGAAATGATATATTAACTCAATTTTAAGCCAAAATATCATTATGACTTTTTAATCTTTAAGAACAGAATAGCTTCACTTAGAAAAAAAATTAAATTAAATTAAATTAAAATAATCATTACTTGTGGGCGTCAAACAATGCATTGATTGGTGAAAAGTCCTTTGGCCTTCATTATAATTAAGTGTGAAGGATTTTATAGTTACTGAAAATTTAAAAGCCTTTATGATGATAATATAGAATGTTTACCTTCAAATGGATAGGTCTACCTTGATATATCTTCAAACTTTACAAGGAGTAAAAGATAATTTAATGTCCTCTTTTTCTCCATTTGCAAAGTTTGCTACAGATGAGAAAAGGTCTATGATACTGGTACAAAGTTTCCTCCCCACTACCCCTTCCTAATTGCCCTTCTTTTATATTATCAGATTGAGGCAAATAGCAAACTTCCAGAAGATCAAAGAAAAAAGAGGGGGAGGGGGAAGGGAACAAGGAAAAGTCAAGGAGATATTCAAAATACTCTTATCAGAACTGAGAGAGCAAACAACTCTTTTCATTGTAGTAACAAATGCTTTTCCAATTTAGATGGCTGCCAATTCTCCGAGTTCAACAAAAGTGAAGATCTAATAGGACTGTTAGACGATGGACAATTAAACACTACTTTTATGATACACCACTATAATCTGGAGAGAGAATTCAGAAGTCCAAAAGAGATTAAAACTGCTTAAATAATAATCTTTCTATTTCAATCCACTTATTTATCTGAACAAGTTGAATTTATACTACCATGTAAAAACAAGAGAGGAATATAGTTGAAATTGAACCATCTTATTTGGGAGATAATTGTTCGTCTAAATAAAATATATTGAAAGCCCCTCTGTCCATCTCATTAACTGATGAACTTATGATGAGTTTATTTTTCTATGTTTGATAATTGTCAAATTTTATAACACATTCATGATGCTTTATAAATGATATACTTGCACAACTGTTTAAAAAACTCAAAACAAAAGGAAAAGTTTAAGGCCTAGACTGTTCTGGTTAAGGGATATAAAAACATTTCAATGTGTATACATATATTTGTTTCAGCAAACTTACAGATGAACAAACAAAAGACTCCCAAAGGTAAAACATTTATTTCAGGAAAAATTTAAGTGGGGAAAATGGGATGGAAATTTGAGGTAAAGGAGAAAAATAAATGATGTAAAATTTCAAGTGCAGAAGGATTTCTTCATATAACACACTTTTTATTAAATAAATGATGGTGGGTGTCAAATTTCCATGATATTTAAGTTCTATGGGCATATGCTAAAAAGTGGTTTAACTGGACCATTAGCAATACAGTGTAAATTACATCCTTTGCAACTTTCAAAATGTAGGATCCGTAACAGTAGATGAGGAAGACCTATAAATAGATGAGGATTTTAGGAGGGGTGGAGGATGTTCAGGAGAGCATTTTGGACCTGCCAAGTCTGAGAGGTCTATGAGACTTCCAAGTGGAGACAAAAAACAGTCATTTGGGAGAGAAGAATGGACCGGAAGGTGAACTTCAGAATTCACAGAGATGTGGTTTTACAACTGCCCGAGACTGAATGTGTCATCAAAGAAATGCACGCAGCATGGGAAAAGAAAAGGATTATGGATTGGACCTGGAGGCATCACAATAATAAAGGATCAGGAAGAGGAAAATATTGAGAAGGAGCAACTAACAAAATAAGGGAAAAACTAAGAGGATATGGAGTTCTGGAAGTCAAGTGGAGAACATACATATGAGAAGGGAATGAGAAACTGTGGCACCTGCTGCTAATAAGTCAAGTAAGATGTGGGTTGAGACTCTATCACTGAATTTATTTATATGAAAAAGAGCAGAATGGTTGAGGTGATGGCCTGATGGGAATGGGTTTAAATGGGACAGAAAAGAGATTTGAGAAAAGAATAGTAGCTGGCAGAGAAACTGAGATCAAGTGAAGGTTTTTGTTCTTGCAGAGTGGGAAAGGTAACTGAATAAGGAGGTGAAGCATGAGTGCAGAGGCATGGCTGACTCCACTCAGCTGAGGTCCATGGGCACAGACATGAGCTAAAATCTGTAAGTGAACTGTGTGTCCTTTCTGCCTGGTTCCGGTACCCAGTCGGTAGAAAGGTGAGTTTACCTGCAGTCGCTGTTTTGCCAAGGAAGCACAATGAGAGTGGGCAGGGGTCTGAAGGCAAACATAATAGAATGATTACATTAATTGACCATGAGATTTAAGCTGGATCAGCATAGGAAAGCAGTGGGTAAGGACCAGCAGTGAAAAGGGGGTTACAGTAATTGTATCTTACCTGGTCCTGCTTGAAGGAAGAGTATTGGTCAGAAATATTTGAGGGGTTGGTCAGATAGTTAGATGCCTGGAACAAGATGATAAAGTCTTGAGAAGTTATTAGTAATGACAAGTTCTAGGGAAGTGAATGGCGGAGCCAGAGACTAAGATAAATGGAAAGGGAACTCAAGGAAGAAAGTGGATAGGATCTTAAAACAGTCATCTATATATGCATTGCAATAATCAATGACTTAAGAGGAATATTGGTGGAGAGAATGAGAGTGAACCAGGAGCTCAAACTGTTGAGAAATAAAACGGAAGACCCAGGGAAAGATTATTAATGACAGCAGCAAAGCAGGGCAATGATTAATCTGATGGGAGTTAAAGTTCAGGGAATTTTAGGGATAAGATAGGACGAACAGACTGTAATCAACAATTAGATGGGAGGAGGGCAGGCATTTACCCATCTCCAGAAAAAGGTCCCATGCATGAAAACCAACCACTAGCTGAGCGGACTCTTGGGGAGGCAGTGAACATCAGTGAAGAGTCCGGTTTCAGAGGGACATTTAGAGAAAAGGAAAATGGTAACAGGGGGTGGGTTTCAGAGGCCTGATGGAAGGGCTTCCAGGGAAAAATGGTGGAAGAAAGGGACAGGGTCTTATGGGATAGTATCTATTGTTTCTTTATTTTTATTTTATATGATATTTATTTCCCATGTAAGTAGTTAGCAAACATGTGTACATGTTACACATATGGACTCATTTATCAATTCACTATTTCAAATATCTAATATTTATAGAGCATCGATACTGCACCGGTGCTTAAGGCATCTGGGTATACAGCAGTGACCAGGACATAGTCCTCAGTCTCGTGAACTTAATCTATGGTGCCGGACACAGTAAACGAGTTAAACAACGAATACATTTAAGCTCAGAAACTGATGTCTCATAGTAAAGGATAAGGAATAGAGCATAATGTGAAGGCTATTTCAGACTGCATGGATTAGCCATACATTTTCAAAATGAAAACTGCCTGCAAAAAATGAATATTATATTCAGACATACACCTCAAATTTTGGAGGTTACATTTAATACTGTGGAGTTACATTAAAAAGTACCAGTCACTTGGAAGAAGATAAAAAAGACAGGGTTCAAAAAAGTCCAAAAGAACCAAATCGACTTTACACATCCATTCTTCGGTTTCTGACCGAGTCTCAGCTTTCAGTAACTTTTACAATTTAACTCCATGGGAACAACCCTATTGAACTCCAGAAACTGCTTCTTTTAATGATTCCCATTTCTCTCACCTAAGTACTTACCGCCTTTAATTCCGCTTCTTTCTTAATGTCATCAACATAGGAGAGCACAAAATCAATTTGCCTAATCCCATCTCGGAAGAAGATAGAATCTTTGCTTTGTTCATCTTTTTTAAACTGCAGGAGACATGAATGACACAACTTTTACAGTTTTATTTTCAAATGGCAAAAACATGAAAAGAATTAGCTAAAATTTGGTTTATTTTTTTTCAGTCCTGAAATGGCAGGTGAAGACAAATCACCAGAATTTTTATCAACAGATTACATTTGTTTTAGAAAGTGAAATTCCATAAAGAATATATATAGATATATGTGTGTATCTATCTATATATATGAAAGATTCAAGATGAGGCTAAGCATTTCCCTACTGCAATTATACCAAAATATAAAATAAACATATGTATACATTGATCCCAAAATTCATATTCAGAGGGAGCCTTGTTATCTTTATTAAAACACATGCCAATTAGCCCGACAGATACTTCATGTTCACACACTACTTTGGAGGTGTAATTAATTATAGACCAATTAGTGCATCTCACTCTAAGAAAATTAATTGATGACTCATGCTTAAACTATTTTCATAAAACTGTCACTTTCCTTAATTCAACTTCCAAAGGGTTAAAATAAAATCAAGTAGTTAAAAATTAGAAAGCAGGTAGCTTGCCAACTGAGTTTACTATAAGTAAACTACGCTCATGCAGATCTCCTTTCAACACCAATCCCTAAGTGAGCCAGAATCCATCCTTTGCTTAAAATCTATGTTATCAACTCTCTCATTATAATAATCAGGCGGACAAATTCAATGTTCCCATGTTGTATAGGTCATTAATTCCTTCACTTTCAGAACCATAAAAACACGAGAGAGCTTCAGAAGAAAAGATCTCATGTTTGACTAGTTTGGCTTTCCTCAGTTTTTTTGTAATATGCAATATGTAATATTTGGAATATCCCACATACAATACTTAGAATGATGCAAATAGATGATGCAGTAGGTGTCAGTGATCTCTCTAACCCTAAGATGCATAATTTAACATGGGAAATTTTCCAAGTGCTTCAGCCAACTTGTGAATAGAGAACTGTATGTTTTTACATTTCATAACTGGTATTTACGTTAGTTTATGAGTTTCTGTTATGGCACTCTATGCTGTTTTCCACCCAAGGCAGGCCAAGGAGACCTCCCCTAAAAAAGAATGGGTACAGATCAGTCATATATAAGACAAAAATCTCATGTTTGACCTGGTCTTTGAACAAAGTCACTGTATTTTATCTGAGTGATGGCAGGGCTGGTGTGTCTTGGGAAGAACTAGCACCCAATGTGCAGGAGGAAATGAGTGAGACAATAAACAAAGAAACAACACACATCCAGGGACTCTCCAGTGTCAGTATCTGAGTTCAATGATTCAAATGTTATGTCTGAGTTCTCTGTACCCTAACAAAAGATGCATAATCATCTCCCTTTTCCTAAAAGAAAGTAAAAGAATCTGAGAAAACTCACTCTTATCATGTTACCTCTTGGTTTATATAAATCACTACAGGAAGGAAAATCAATAAAACAAAAAAATCATTTGAGCTCTTGTAGATCATCATAATATTAGCTTATTCTATGAAATCCACCAAAACTCATGGAAGCCAAACTGGGACAGGAAAAAAAAAAAAGACTAATTGGACTACACATAATCAAAGCAAAAAATTAGGGGGAAAATAATTATTTTGCTCTTAGTTTGTAAAGGCTGAAATTTGCATGGTAGAGATTATTTTTGAAACAATATATATTTACAAGTGCTTTTATTGTTTGGCAAGCTAAATCTAGGTCCACCTAGAAGTTCTGATGACAGAAGACGTGTACATAGAAATCAACAAAAATCACACTCAGAGTATTTAACTGTTAGGGAATAAACGAAGTAACTAGAAGAATAGTGACTCTAATTTTTCTGAGTGTTCAGTCAAAATGGGTATATACACTTCCCTTCTGAAAGGCAAATGCTACCTAGGAAAACCCAAACTTCCTTCATTATGTCATGCCCCAATATTAAGAGTAAAATGTTTAAAAATATGGAGAAATCACTGGTAACCTTGTCAGTCACCATGAGGCACATGACTTAGTACCATTAACAAAATAGTGGTTGAAGAAAACTAGGGGAGAAAAGCCTGATAACCTTGTTACATATAACTGAAGGTTATTAAAAAAAATCATTCTTCTGTTTTGCTCAAGACATGACAATAAGATGATATTTTGCAATGTGTCTACGTATCTGTGTTTATATTTGATCTGTTCTTAGAAATGCCAATTTATAATGAGGCAAACATCAGAGTGCCTTTTCTTTGAACGAGGTAGTTGTTCTAAGGTTCATAGTCCAGGGTCCCTATTGGGAGCCCATAAACTTCTAAAACTGTAGGCAAATTGTGTGTATGTGTGTATATGTATATAATATGTGTGTGTGTATGTGTGTATACATATGGACATGCCAAATATAAATATATATATTATATATAACATATAATATATATTAGTACACAAAATAAGTAGAAATATGTATACACACCAAATATATATATTACATATAATATATACATAAATTATATGTATATGAATAGACACACTTATACATTATTTAGAAAAAGGGTCCACAGCTTTAATCAGATCCAGAAACAATTAAGAATCACCATTCTAAAATCTCAGTTGCCTGGGGACTGGGAATCAGTGACAAAGTCCCCCCAAATCACAGGTATACATTGGAATAAAAGTGCCTGGGGCTATCACTGCAGCCATCCAAAGCGTAAGCAGCATCATTCAGGGCTTGTTTTACCATAAGACGTCGCCTCAGGAACAAATTGAATCGCTTTGCAGACTGTGAAACAATCAACAGATAGTTAGCAAATTCTGCCTGACATTAAAGTCTCCAAAATGCAGGCATGCAAATACACACACCTTCAGTATGATCACTCGAGTGTGTGTGTGTGTGTGTGTGTGGCAATTAAATCTGGAGGGTGGGATTAAGGAGGGCACATGATATGATGAGCACTGGGTGTTACACGCATCTAATAAATTATTGAACACTACATCTGAAGCTAATGATGTACTATATGCTGGCTTATTGAATTTAAATTTAAAAATTAAAAATAAAGTTCGAAGGTGGGAGAAGCTAGTGAGAGGGAAAGAAGAACAAATATAGGAAGAAAACAATAAAGAATAAAGGAAAGGGGGGGAAAAGAGACTTCAAGGTAAATTTCCCCAAGCCATTTACACAGTAACTTTAAATAATATGTATTTGTGGAACTGAATGAAGGAAGAAAGGAGAGAGAGAAAAATAATGAAGGAAAACATGAGAAGGATGGAAAATATTAAGTATGCCCATATAAAGCAGGCAAAGAAAGTAAAATCAGTACAATTCTACTATATGTATGGAAAGTTCACCTCATAGCATAAAATATTTCATAGCTTCCCAAAATACTGGGGTAAAGAAAGGGGAAGACATTTTGTTACTTAAATGCTGAGCTGTCTTCAATCTTCAGTCACTATGACTGTTATTTATTTATTTATTTATTTTAAGATTTTATCCACTTATCCGACAGACAGAGATCACAAGTAGGCAGAGAGGCAGGCAGAGAGAGAGGAGGAAGCAGGCTTCCTGTTGAGCAGAGAGCCTGATGCGGGGGTCGATCCCAGGACCCTGTGATGATGATGTGAGCCCAAGGCAAAGACTTTAACCCACTGAGCCACCCAGGTGCACCTATAACTGTTATTTTTAAAACACCAAGGCAATTACCTAAAACATCTGGGAAAATCAATAATATTTTAAAGAAAACCAAACAATGGCACAAAAAGGCAAGTGCTATGTGTATTTTATAATACAGTGAAATATAAATACTGTAATAAAACTGTCGATAAAAAGTTTTAGTTCTCGTCATGGAAAAAGTTTTGCTGAAACTGTTGTTTTCTTACAATAAGCTAGACACCTAAGCAAAGGTGATTGCTGCAGTGAGAAATCCCTGCTCTATAAACCAAGGACCAGCTATGTACAGCCAAGTTAATGCCGCTGTTGCTTAAGAACACAACAGACACAAGAAAGATGCTGGTTATTGCATAAAGCATATTTTTTTCCTATTTTTTAAATCCTTTTATTTTTTAAATTTAAGATTTTATTTATTTGTCAGAGAAAGAGAGAGAGCACAAGCTCCCGCTGAGCAGGGAGCCTGATGTGGGACTCAATCCCAGGACCCAGGGATCATGACCTGAGTTGAAGGCAAACACTTAACTGACTGAGTCTCGCGGGCGTCCTGCATAAAGCACATTTTAAACTGTATTTTTCTGCTGGGCTGATATTTTTCATCCTAGCACTTTGATTTTCTTAGGATCTTTCATGAGATCCACAAGTTACTGTTATTCTCAGATGTTTTTTCCTAAGTTCATCACAGAATCATTAAGGGAAAGGAAAGAGTTGGGCACTAAGGAGTCATGCAGGACCACATATAATTTTCATAGGCTCTGTCTGACCTATTTGCTTTCTGTGGGCTCCTTCCACCATTAAATTTTTTTTTTCAATTTAAAAAGAAATAAATGAAGGGAGCTGGGTGGCTCAGTCAGTTAACCGTCTTTTTTCTGCTCAGATCACAATCCTGGAGTCCTAGGATCCAGCCTCACTTCAGGCTCCCTGTTCAGCGGGGAGCCTGCTTCTCCCTCTGCCCCTGCTGCTCCCCCTGCTTGTACTCTCTCATTCTCTCTCTCTGACAAATAAATAAGTAAAATATTTAAAAATTTTTAAATAAGTAAAATAAATAAATGAATATACATATGTATGTGTGTATATATTTTTTCATATATACATATATATAATTATATTTATGGGTTTTTTTTTAAAGAGTATATTTATTCATTTGACAGAGATCACAAGTAGGCAGAGAGGCAGACAGAAAGAGAGGGAAGTGGGCTCTCCACTGAGCAGAGAGCCCAACTCGGGGCTCGATCCCAAGACCCCTAGACCATGACCCAAGCCGAAGGCAGAGGCCCAATCCACCGAGCCACCGAGGCGCCCTTTTATGGGTTCTTTTTGTTTAATTTTTATTTTAGAAGAAATTAAAATTAAAACATTTCCATGGGCTCCAGAAAGTGTCGTAGGCCGGAGTAGGCACAGCACCCACTGTGCCTATAGAATAAGCCCATGGGACACCTGGGAGGCTTAGTCAGTGAAGCATCTGTCTTTGGCTCAGGTCATGATCTCAGAGTCCTGGGATCCAGCCCTGCATCAGGCTCCCTCTCAGTGGGGAGTCTGCTTCTCCCTCTCCCACTGCCTTTCCGCCTGCTCGTGTGTGCTCTCTCTCTCTCAGATAAATAAATAAAATCTTAAGTTGTGCCTAGGGTCATTAATTAACTAAGTACCATACATTTAACACTTGCTCAGTGCAAGGTTTAAAAAGTTACTCAGATGATTGCTAAAAAGCCTTCTGCAATAAATACATCTAATATCAAGTTAGTTTGCAGCTTTCCCAATACATCTCTTCACAATATAAAAGCCAATGGGATCAATACCAGCAGTTGACCATGAAAAACATATTGACTCAACAGTTAATATGTTTTAAACTTAATTTTAAACATATTACAAGATCACCAGCAAAGGACTTGATCACAAAAAGATAAAATTATGTTCCAGTGATAAAAATTATAGAATTAATAACTTTGTTATAAATTTCCATCATGTGCTAAATTATATTTAAATGGGTAACACTGAAACTAATGAAAAGGCATTTTTAAAAATCAGGGCTATTTCCTTGTTACCTTAGTAACTATTTCATGTATTTATTTCTGGCTTTCTTCAAGCACTGAATTTTTTAATAAAGTAAATCACTTAATGTATGCATTTTCTTGCCTTTTTCATAATATTACCATAATATTAAAATAAACTTTCATATATTATAAACTTTTCATAAAAGTTTTCCCTACGTAATTTCAAATCATTAAATCTAATCTAATTTATTCATGCGAAGACACGTCAGAGTCCTTTCTTTAGGAATAGGGTTGATAACCTGAATTACTGGAGCCGCACAGTAGGAGTTGTCAATGGTACCATTCTCTCATTCTATGTAATTTTGATCACTCATCTGCATTCCTCTCTCTTGATGTATTTTTTCTTCTCACACCCCTCCTTGGCCCTTTTTGAATGTCTTCAACAGACCAGCTACTGACCAATACAGGCACTACTCAGTGTGGGAGAGCAGGAAGCACTTGAGAGATTGCTGACCCTGGCTCCTGTCTGAGCGACTACATCACTCGCGACCGAGGAGCAGGGTGTGAAAGTCCAGTATCATAGACAATTCTGGTATACATACGGTTAGCAAATGAAAATCAGTACAACTCAGGGAGTTGTAATATAGGAAGCCATTCAGTGCTCTGAATTCCTAAGCAAGACAAAGTCCAGCTGCTCTTGAGACTTTGATTTCACATTTAAATCTACATTAACACCTAAGGTTAAGGATGTAGACACTCAATCTACAAACTATGAAAATCACTTACTGAGTGGATCCTACACAAGTCCTAAATTTAAACAAAAACCACAGCAATTAAAAAAACTAATTAAAAGCTACCATATCTTAATTTCTTTGTGCCAAACACTGGGTACTCTGTATGTTTAATGTTATCAGGTAGATTATTATTAATTATCAGCAAATGGTAATAAAGACACAGAATCAACCAGGTACACAAAAGGCTTGCACACCCTTAGTGTTCACCCAATAAAATAATAAAAACAACAAAAAATCAACTACCAGCAAATTCTTATGACACTGGTAATATATCCCTTCTTGAAAAATATGTTTGTCTAAATCCTAAATAATTTCTAAGTTGTATCTGGTAAGTTTTAATATTGTCTATGTAAGTTTCAATTTAGTAAATGGAAGTTAATTTGGAGAATCCCCAGTTATATGTAACCATATCTGGATATGCCAATGCGTGTGGATTGAGCAACAGACTTTGCTTTGACAGTGTATGTGTAACTTCCTTGAAGATTGCTTTGAGTGCATTTCATAGTCTCAGCCCCTGTGGTCTACATATTTCTATGCTTAAACTGTAGCTTCAAAATATACAGTAACAGCCATGTGGAGTTTCCTTTCTATCTATTTTTCTAGTTTGAAATATTAAATGGACTAATCAGACACAGAAATATTTGCATATACTTGCAATGGACCTTAAGAATGTATAGTGAAACACCAAGCTTTAATTAAGACTGTACCTCAAAGACCAGCACATAAAAAATTTAAGGAAATGGATATTTGCACATAAAAAGAGAATCCGACTTATGAGAAGAATCCTAGGAAAAATGCCAAAAGATTCTGATCTTACATGGCAAGAAAAATCAAAATTTCAGTATCTGAATTCCTCAATCAATTTCACCAAGAAGTAGCCAGTCCCCTTTAAAAAAAAAAAAAGTTATTTATTTATTTATTTATTTATTTATTAGAGAGACAGAGAGAGTGCATGAGCAGAGGGAGGGAAAGAGGGGGAGTGAGAGGGGGAATCCCAAGCAGACTCCCCACTGAACATAGAGCCCAACACAGGGCTTGACCCCATGTCCCTGAGACCATGACCCGAGACAAAATCAAGAGTCAGATGCTTAACTGACTGAGCCACCCAGGTGCCCCAACACACCTTCTATAGAAATAGGAAAAATAATGTCAATGCTCCCTCTCATTTAGTCATTTTCTTTCTTTGTTTTTGTTTTGGTGTGGTTTTGGGGGGGCAGTTTGCAGAAGAAAAGCTTTGGGTGTTTTTTGTGAAAAAGAATTTAGGATGGATTTCCTGGTGAAGATATTTCAAATGGAATTTTTTTTTCCACTCTGAAGACATTTGAAGTGAGTAGAACAGATCTCTAAAATTGAAGACATGTGAAGTATTATGACTTCTTGGGAATTTACTGTGAAATGGGATTTTATGAATCTCTAATCCCTTATGCTTAAGATTCTTCCTATTTGTTTATCCATTGCTTCACAGGAAAGAAATTTTTGAAGTTAAAATGAATAAAATATATCATTTTTATCAACTATGAGTATATTTGACAAATTTGGCTATACACTATTAACTATAAATATGCAAAGTTCAATTTTAAATACACCAATGACACATTTGCAAAAGGCCCCCAAACAGGCAACTGCAATTCATTGCTGAGACCAATATGCAGGGATATGGTTGCTCCCTTTTTTCCAAAAATTCAACTAATATAATGTTAAAATATTCATTATTCTTTTTTTAAATAACATACTTCCTTTTAAAAAAATTTTTAACTAGTAAGAACATATATGTGTGTGTGCATATATATATATGCACATACATACATACATGATATGTAATAATATAAAATGTCCATTGATGTATTTATTTTCTGGCCAACATTATTACTCATTTCATGATTAAACCTAAAATATATTTTGTCATGCAGGGGAGCTATGTTAAAAAAATTAATTATTCCAGGGTGCCTGGGAGGCTCGGTGGTTAAGCATCTGCCTTCGGCTTAGGTCATGATCCCAGGGTTCTGGGATCGAGCCCCACATCGGGCTCCCTCCTTGGCAGGAAGACTGCTTCTCCCTCTCCCACTCCTCCTGCTTTTGTTCCCCTTTTCACTGTGTCTCTCTCTGGCAAATAAATAAAAATCTTCTGTTAAGATTTTAAATTAAAAGTTAAAATTAATTAAAAATTAAATTAAAGAGAAGAAAGAGAATGAGTGTCTTCCTTCCAGAGGTCAGATTCAGGAAGGCTGTATCCCCCCCACTCAAGGTCATGGAACCTCTCAAGAATCTTGTCAGTACATGATGCTCTCTTTTTATTCCCTTCAGTTCTATCAATAATAATTGATGCATGAATACTATAGCTATACATAGCGGCATTCTCTAGCACCCTACATTTGTAAAAGATTTTCAATCAGACCTCCCTATATTATCCTACTCTGAGTATGGCTGATAGAACCCTAATTGATAGAGATTCTTCTTTTGTAATATTTCTGTGACATTAAAAGAAAATTTCCCTGGAGAAATGGTTGATTCTAGGACTGATATAGGGAACAAATAAAATGAGCTTAGGGCACATTGCAGTGCCACAAAGTAAGTAAATGCTAAAAACAAAGCAAAACAAAATTAATAGGGTTAAGAAAGTTCCAAATAGCCACAGCAACAATAATTTGAGCAAAAAAATAAATAAATAGTATTGGGTTTGTAACACAAAATAGAAAATAAATATCTATGAGTCTATCATGATAGAAATAAATGAATGAATGAATGAATGAATGAGAGATAAATTTTCCATACAGAAGAATTCTAAATAGTTCATTTACCCTTAAGGATTTGAAGCGCAACCCCCTAGTCCTTAAGTGTAGGCTTCCTAGATTGACTTTCTTCTAAAGAATATAGTATAGAAATGGAGAAGAAAAGGAATAATTTTATAGCAGAGTAAAATGACAAACACTACTTTAAACCAGACAATCAAAGTTAACATCAAGAATGGTAAGTCATGTTGACAGGGCATACACTTGATATAATGTGATGAAAATATCACTTAACTTCTATTGTCTTCCTCCCCAAAACACATTTACTCCAGTCTAATCATGAGAAAAACATCAGAAAAATCCTAATTGGGGGACAGTCTACAAAGTATCTAATTAGTACTCCTCAACACTGTGAAGGTCATTAAAAACATGAAAAGTATAAGAAGCTGTCACAGCCAAGAGGGGGCATGCCTACTGAATGCAGAGTAGTAAAAATAAATCAAAATGGGTTAAAGACCTAAATGTGAGAAATCCTAGAAGAGAAGAGGTTATAGGAAGTAACCACTTTAAAAAAAAAAAAAAAAGGAGGTAACCACTTTGACACTGCTGTTGCAACTTTTTTCTAGCTAAGTCTCTTAGGGCAAAGGAAACAAAAGCAAAAGTAAACTATTAGGATTACATCAAAATAAAAAGCTTCTGCACAGCAAAGGAAACAATCAACAAAAAATAGAAGGCAACCTATAGAATAGGAGAAGATATTTGCAAATATCTTGACATATCTGATAAAGGGTTAGGATCTAAAATATATAAAGAACTGAAACAACTCAAAAAACAAATAATCTTGGGGTGCCTGTGTGGCTCAGTCAGTTAAGCATCTGTATTCGGCTCAGGTCATGATCCCAGAGTACTGGGATCTAGTCCCACATCGGGCTCCCTGCTCTGCAGAGATCCTGCTCCTCCTTCTGCCTCTGCCTCTCTCTCCTCTCTCTCTGTCTCCTATGAATAAATAAATAAAATCTTTGGAAAACAACAACAACAACAAATAATCCAATTTTAAAATGGGCAGAAGGCATGAATGGACATTTCTCCGAAGAAGACATCCAGATGACCAACAGACACATGAAAAGATGTTCATTACCATCAGGGAAATGCAAATCAAAACTACAATGAGATAGCACCTCACACCCCTCAGAATGGCTAAAGTGAACAATACAAGAAACAACAGGTGTTGGGGAGGATGTGTAGAAAAAGGAACCCTCATGCACGGTTGGTAGGAATGCAAACTGATGCAGCTGCTGTAGAAAATACTATGGAGGTTCTAGAAGGAGTTAAAAAATAGATGGCCCTACCATTCCATAATCATACTACTAAGTATTTCCCCAAAGAATAAAAAAACACTAATTCAAAGGGATATACGGCACCATATTTTTATAGCAGCATTAGTCAAAGATAACAGAAGCAGCTAAAGTGTCCATCGATTGATGAATGGATAAAGAATATGTGGCATATATATACGTTGGAATATTATTCAGCCATAAAAAGAATAAAATTGTTCCATTTGCAATGACATGGATGGAGCTACAGAGTATAATGTTAAGTGAAATCAGTCAGTCAGAGAAAGACAAATATATATGATCTCACTCATACATGGAATTTAAGAAACAAAACAAACAAGCAAAGGGAAAAAAAGAAAGAGAAACAAACCAAGAACAAGATTCTTAAGAATCTTGAGAATCTTAAGATTCAGAGAACCGACTGATGGTTTCCAGAGGGGAGGATGTGGGAGGATGGGTGAAATAGGTTACGGGGATTAAGGAGTGCACTTGTCGTGATGAGAACAGGTGATGTACGGAAGTGGTGAATCACTATACTACACACCTGAAACTAATAAAACATTGTATGCTACCTATACTGGAATTAAAATAAAAACCTAAAAATAAATAAATAAATGCAATGTAGTATCCTGATGGGATCCTGAAATAGAAAAAAGGACATTAGGGAAAAACTACAGAAATCCAAATAAAGTATGGACTTCAGTTAATAATAATGTACCAATAATAGTTCATTAATTGTACCATACTAATGCAAGATGCTAATAACAAGGGAAAATGGAAATGGGGTGTAAGAAATTTGATGTACTACTATATTCACAGTAAATCTGTAAATTTAAAACTGTACTCAAATTAAAAGTTTATTTGAAAAAGAAGCTTACTGTTTAATTTCCAAAACGTACTGTTTAACCAAAGACACTGTCATCAAAAAAATGAAATATCATAAATCATTTTCAAATCATTTGGAATCTAGAATTTTAATCACTAGCATATGACATAATGGGGAAATTATTTACAACTCATATCACAGGCAGGAGTATAACAATAAATATGTAAACAGCTCCAAAAAAATTTTTTTTCAAGAGAATAAGGAAACACCTAACAGTTTGACAGGAAAATAGACAAAATAAATGAACAGAGTTATCCAGAAAAATAAGTTAAGATGGCCATCAACATAAGAAAAGATGGATGTCCCACTCATACTGAGAGAAAGGAAAATTTAAACCACACTATGTGGGCGCCTGGGTGGCTCAGTGGGTTAAGCCTCTGCCTTCAATTCAGCTCAGGTCATGATCTCAGGATCCTGGGATCAAGCCCCATATTGGGCTCTCTGCTCAGCAGTAAGCCTGCTTCCGCCTCTCTCTCTGCCTGATGCTCTGCCTACTTGTGATCTATCTCTCCCTGTCAAATAAATAAAATAAAATCTTTAAGAAAAATAAATAAACCACACTAAGATACACAGCTAACAGATGGAGCTCCCAACAGCCACTAACCATCTCAACACCAGACAGGCAAAAATCTAAACTCATGACAACAGGCAGGCATCCTCCTACACTTGTTAGAAATGTGAATCATAGGGGAATTTGGCAATATGTGGCAAAATTACATATATGTTTATTCTTTTATGCAGAAATCTTATTTAACACTGGCCAGAATATTATCAAGACTGACTCCCAAGGGTATTTATTGTAATAATATTTGTGATAACAAAACACTAAAAACAACTCAAATGTGCATCAATAAACGGACTGAATGAATACACCATGGTAAACCCCCACAATGTAATATTATGCAACATACAAATGAATAGGAATGAAATCTACATATAATATTGCGTGAACTCGGGTTATGTTAAGTGAAAACGAGGGAACAGACCAGTACACACAATATGCTGCCTTTAGTGTAAGAAGTAGGAGGAATATAAATATACAGATGTATGTGTACACACACACAAACACACACACACACACACACCCATGTATGGAAAAGTAAAGGACATGTTAAAAGGATAACCCAAGTACAAATGATTACTACAGAGGATTAAGAGGAAAAACAAGGAAGAACATTTTCTCTGAAAATGCTGCGTTTTACAGTTTCATCCTCACATAGATTTACCTTCAAGCTAATAAAGGTAAATCTATTTACCTTCTTCTTTACACTTCTTGCTTGCACCAGCCCCTCCAAGTATTTCAAAGGACATTCTAACAATATGTCCTCATGGTCAAATAGTTTGTAAATTTTTTAAAGTAAATTATTATTGTTCCATTATTCTTCTTAAAGAGTGACAGCAAAATAGCATAAGCTTTAGGTTCCATTAAACCTTATTTGATCTATGGCTTTCAACTTTGGAATCATATAAATGTTTTACATGATCAAAAAAAAGAACCAACAAAGTTTCAATTATTATAATTTGATCACCCCACATCCTTCATTCTGGAACATTACAGATCAGTATGCTAACGGAAAGCAAAATATCACCCATGTTAAAATTGTCGTTTAAGAATATAACTCTATTTCCCCATCTTCCCAAA
>PISX010004085.1:0-126844 GCA_004024625.1 Mellivora capensis | reverse complement strand
TTTATATCTACAATGGCCATATTTCCAATAAAGTCACATTCTGAAGACCTGGGGGTTAGGACTTCAACAGGAGGTCATGTGAGCCATTGCCTCCTCTCAGGCTTTGGTGGATACAGAGCTTGAACTGGAAACTGGCTTTGGATAAATATTTGCTATTAATCTCTAAGCTACAAAACACTCATCCGCTCTAAGAGGCATCCTTAGGAGCAATGAGGAAGCAGTAGGGTAAGACATAAAACTCAAGGGCTTTGGAGCTGTCTCAGAGCTAGGTATGAGTCCAGTTTTGTCATTCCTAGTAAGACAACTATTTAGTTTCCCCTCAGTAAAGTCAGAAAAATAGTGACTGCAAATGGATATGTAACGAGGTGATTTATGTAACGTGCTGAGCTCCACCCTTGACCACTAATAGGCTCTCAACGCTGAGAACAGACTTATGCCTCAGTTTCCTCAAAGGGGTACAAGGTAAGTGACGTCTTTTCATGCAAGATGTTAGCAGTTTTGAATAGATGGGACTTTTGTTTCTTATCAGTTTTTTCCCAATGTCTCTCTTCATCCTATCATTTTGGGGATGCTTACTGTCTTCTCCCCTACAAAGGTAACTCTCTTGCATTCTCTTTTGCCAGGTTTTTTTGTTTGTTTGTTTGTTTTTGTTTGTTTTGTTTTGTTTTTTTTTTAGATTTCAAATGTATCTCCAACACATAAATTAGTGTGATATTACCCTGGTTTTTCAAAGTCTTGTGGAATTGAAGCCAATTTGATAGGTAATAAGTTAGGTCCTTAAGTTTGGAGTCAAGCAAAGACCGAGATTACTGAAGAAAATTTTAGGTCGTGTTTGACGAAAAAAAAGAAGAGCAAAACGTACAATCTCAAGTGTGCGTTGAATCCATGTTAGAGTTGAGAAATCTAATTATAGTAGTTACCATTTATTGAGCAGTTACCACTACCAAGTGTAATGCTAAAGATTGTATATGTTTTCCTTTACTTGTCACAACAACTCCATAAGCTAGGTACTATTATGAGATGAGACACTGAAGCACAGAGAGGTTATAGAACATGTCTAAAGCCACACAGCCAGTGGAGTTGTAATTCTAGCCAGGGTAGTCTACTTTAGGGCCCATGTGAGTAACCACTGTGCTATCCTAGCATTTAGACAGGAAAGCTCATGGTGAGTGTACTGGGATCTGGGCACAGGACAACACCCAGCTGGATCTGTGCTCTTCCCACCCATCTGCAGTGTGATTCCCCAAGCTTAGCAAACCTCCCCCAGTTTGCGGTTCACATTCCATCCGTTTTCAGCCTCATGGTGTCTGGCTCAGGTTCCTTCTCTCTTCCTCCTAGCTATGTGGTTGCAGGTTACATGCTAAATTGAGCAGAGCCAATAATCTGCATAAGGTGAGTCTTAGTAATTACAAATGAACTGGAGCTCAATGTGGCCAATGGCATGATCCAAATATCCACGATTAATGCCAATAAATGAGTGCATGAATACCTCCCATAGACATCTGTAAATGTCTACTAAGTGCCAGTTATAGTGCCTGGTAGGGGCTGCAAATATAAATGATACATTGTCTCTGAAATCTAGGAGCTCATCAAGCAGTGGGGGAGATGGAGAAGTAATGAAGCAAAGAAAGCACAAGGAAATGACAGGCCTTAGTAGAAGTTTGGATAAAAGACCATAGAAGTACGGAGACTGGAGACCACCTTTCAGCTGTATTTGGCAGAGTGCAGAAATGTCCATCAGACAGAACAGGTCTACCAGGCAGAGAAGAGAATGACATGTTTCTCAGGTGGCCATGAGATACAATGGGGTTCCCAGGCCCCACCCCAGACTTGAATCTGCATCTCTGGGGGTGGGATCGGAGAATCACTATTTGAAAGGAGGCTAGGATTTGTCAATTGCTGTGTCCTGGTGCACAAATCAAGGACATTTCGAGTTTATCTTTGTGTACAGTGTAAGAGAATGGTCGAGTTTCATTCTTCTACATATAGCTGTCCAATTTTCCCAGCACCATTTATTGAAGAGACTGTCTTTTTTCCATTGTATATTTTTTCCTGCTTTGTCGAAGATAATTTGACCATAGAGTTGAGGGTCCATATCTGGGCTCTCTACTCTGTTCCACTGGCCTATGTGTCTGTTTTTATGCCAGTACCATGCTGTCTTGGTGATCACAGCTTTGTAGTAAAGCTTGAAATCAGGTAACATGATGCCGCCAGTTTTATTTTTGTTTTTTAACATTTCCTTAGCAATTCGGGGTCTCTTCTGATTCCATACAAATTTTAGGATTATTTGCTCCAGCTTTTTGAAAAATACCGGTGGAATTTTGATCGGAATGGCATTAAAAGTATAGATTGCTCTAGGCAGTATAGACATTTTAACAATGTTTATTCTTCCGATCCAAGAGCATGGAATGGTCTTCTATCTTTTTGTGTCTTCTTCAATTTCTTTTATGAGTGTTCTGAAGTTCCTCAAGTGTTGGACTTTATCTTGTCAGCAATGAGGGGCCCAGGGAAAATGCAGAAGCAAAGGTATGACATGATCAAAGCCTTGATTTGGAATTGGTAGATGAGGAAAACCCATAAATTATCATATCCGTAGCGTGGTGCTTTTTTATCCCTTATAAGGATGATAGGAGCATATTACAGAGAACAGAAAAAAGATGAAATTTCCCCAGCATAGTAGGTGTCTTTCACATAGTCAATGACAGAGAAACATTTGCAGTATGAATGACTCGTTAGTCAATGCCACCACGTGCCAGCCCTTGTGCTGTGTGTTTTCCATAAATTATCTCCCCTAATCCTCACGACAACATGGTGAGATAGCTGTTACCTTTTACAAATGGGAAAAACCAAACACTTCTTAGAGAAGTTAAGCAACTTGCCCAAGGTCACAAAACTATGAAGCAGCAGAGTTGAGCTGCAAACATAGACAATCTGATGCCAGAGTTCATGAACGTGGCCGTCCCGCGCACCTGCCCCATGGGGAGCGAGGACATTTCCCTGCAGCCTTACAGACATATGGTTTTACTTATTTATCATGATCATCCATAAAATGTTATATCTCATTTTACCCAAAGTATACTGGTGTGTCATAAGGTGTTTTCATAAATATAACTTTAATGGCTACGTGATTATCCACTGAGTGATTATAGACCACTGATTGTACGTACTGTTTTCATCGTCGCTTTTCACTAGTACACATAACATAGTAACAAATGTTTTCACGTGCATCACATTTCCATATAGAGTTACTTCCATAACTGAGTTTCTAGGAAAAGGGTTACCATTGGATTGAAGGCCTCATGGCAATTGTGAACCCTTGATTGACATTGCCAGATTGTGTGTCAGAAATGTTTTACTAGTTCACGTATTTACTATATTGTCATCATATAGCCTCATATAAAGTATGAGAATATCAACAACAGTCCACCCTCACTTGCACTGAGCGTTATTTTTTAAAAATCCCTCCTATTTTAAAGGTTTCATATGACACATTATATGTCATTTTAACCTGCATTCATTTGATTTTCAGTATGGTTGCATGTTTTCCCATACTCTATTGATTAATTGCATTTCCTCCTTTGTGAGTTATCTGCTTGTCCATTTCACCTATTTCTCTTCTGGAGAGTTTTTAGGAGTCGTTTTTCCAGGTAGACTATCCAGATTTGGGGAAGACATAGGGATGAAGTGCTGAGTAAGAGAGAAAAGTAAGGATTTGAGAAAATCTTCAGCACTGATTGCTAAAATAGTCACACACCTTCTTAAAATCAAAATCGATCCAACTACAGTAGCTGGGATGATAATAACGTTACCCCTCTTTCTCTGTTACAAATTGTGCTCCACAAAATAACTGGTACACCAGAAAATTTAAACACAGAGCTTTAATTTTCTTTTTTTAAAAGATTTTATTTGTTATTTATTTGACAGACAGAGATCACAAGTAGGCATAGAGGCAGGCAGAGAGAGGGGGAAGCAGGCTCCCTGCCAAGCAGAGAGCCCGATGCAGAGCTCGATCCCAGGACCCTGAGATCATGACCTGAGCCGAAGGCAGAGGCATTAACTCACTGAACCACCCAGGTGCCCCTTTAATTTTCTTCTAAAGGTAGCATTGGTGAGTGTGTGCAAGATTTCTACCGAAAGACTAGAAGTACAGAATCGATAACACTTGATTATACGGCAGTTTTAGGGAAGAAACCCTAATCTGTGTTTCCCTAAAAAGAATCATCTGCCTGCCATAGGTGTCCTGATGTAGGTGGTACCTGGATGAACACTGTTTAGTAGTTACCTACTTATTTTAATACGTGTTAGGAAAAATATAACCTGCTCATCAATCCATGATGCGTATGATTGCCCAGACATGACTGTGCAAAGATACATGCAAAGAATGCCACAACATTTTTTAAAAAGCATGAATCAGTTGAAAGAAATAAGTAATTGCATGGGTGGGTGTCCTTGGCCAGGACAAAAGGCACAACATCAGCACACTCAGAGCTGAAGTTTTAGAAACATGGCTTTACTTTGTCATCATCAATACGCCTCTCTTGCGTGCTCACTACATACTCGATGCTGTGTTCAGTACCAAAGGAACGTGCTGTTGCTTCTGAGAGTTCACAGCTAAAACAAGAGAAGACATGTGAGCTGGGAAATGTGGAAAGTCTGTCCTGCTGGCGAGGCAGGGCACGCACCAAATAGCCAGAAATCACAGACGACAGTGAAGAGTTAGAATGGAACCCGACAGTAGAGCCCACACACTGCCATATTACAGGAATCTTGATGCTCGTTTTCCCTCCCAATGTTCTTGCCAGGCAAGGTGAAACTAAATTCGTTCTCTTCTTTCATTTATTCCTTCTTATTCTCTCACACAATGTCTCTAATTTCAGATTCGTTTTATATGCCCCCAGATTGCCTACCCCCAAAATGAGGCATCCAGGATTATCTAGGTGTGTGCCACAGGGCATTGGACGGGGAAATGATGTGTATGCACCTGGTGCAACGGCCTCAACTGGTAAATCAAGTCTCTGATCTTCTCACCCTGATGATTTCCTTTTTAAAATTCATCTTGGAGGAAGTTGTGTAACATTTATTTTCCTCCCTGGGCTTCTAACTCACTTGGCTTTGAATAACAACTGGCCACCTTGAGAACTGCGAGCCTTGATGACTGTAAGGATGGGGGAAGGGCAGATATTTCTGGGTGATGGTTCACCAGTTATAATCAAAAACATGACCTTGGGAGGGTTATAGTGGTGCTTGGAGGACCTGTGAGATGTATTGTTAGTAGCCCCAAATGGGTGTGGGCACCTGGTATGAGCAAGCTGTCATGTAAATGCTCTGGGAATAAAATAGAGGCACAAAAGCCTGTGCCCTCAAGGACCATGCACAAAGGCTGGAGAAATAATGATTTATATGAGAATCATAACTCTTACCAAGGGAATGTGCGATAAATGTGTAGGAGACACACAGAGGAAAGATCATTTCTGACATAGGAGATCTGTGAGGAAGAAAAGTTTGAGCTTTCCCAGTCTCTCTTCTGACTGACTTAACAAAATCAACAGTTAGTATTAAGGGATATTTGGATAAGATTTTGACCGACACAGGTAGGAAATGGGGGCATATGGTTAGAAGGGTGTAGACAGCGTGGGGAGGGAAAAAGCCAAGATATGAAGAGTGAAGAGTATACATTTTATATGGGAGACAAGAGGTGCTTGGGTACATGAGTAGACAAGGCTATGGTGGAAAGCTTATTTAGGGAGCTAGTGGGTGGGAAGCCTGTAAGGTAGATTAAAGGACCCATCTCAAGGGTGATGGGGAGACATTGGCATTTTGTAAGAAAAGTGAGAGTGACATTACATTTGTTCTTTGGGAATATTGTTGTGGTAGCTGGACAGAGCATGGGTTGGAGGAGGAAGAAACCAGAGATAGGAAACCAGTTGGGCAGCTGTTGCCATAGTCAGGTAAGAGCTAATGAGGGCCAGGTTGGGGCTGTGGTGATGAGAATGGGATAAAGGCAAAGGATGCAAGAGGCATTTTGGAAATAACCTGGCAACTAGTTGGATATAGAAGGAGAGAGAGAATTAGAAGGTGGCCTTAATATGGAGTCTGGAAGAGAGTAGAAGCGCTACTACTTGAGGTGGAATTGCTGGTGGAATTGAGGTGGAATTGCTCCTTCATCTATGGATGGGTTTAAGCAAAGCAAGGCCCATTATTGGTGGAATCATCTATCACTGGCTGTGCTTGGAGAGCAGGGATGCTAATGGTTAATAGTAGACCTGGTCAAAATTTTGGGGTGATGAGAAGAAACTTACAGACAGTAAGGAGGAGGCCTTAGGAAACTGCTTAAAACACCGCTAGGTATCATTCTTGTGATTTGATAAATTAATATCTTCAACACTGATATTCGTGTGCCCAGAGCCTTCTGATTTCAGATTCTCTTCTTGGAGCTGTACACCAACAGTCAAAATGTACTAGTCCTAATGTCTCTTGTCTCAGGGCTTTGAGACATTGGTCTCTATTAGGTGGCAGTTAGCTACGCAATTCATTCATTCATTCAACAAATAGTCAATGAATGTTTACCATGGCCAGGCACTGTTCTAGACATTTTATTGCTGAGATTATAGCAGCAAATGGAACAGACAGAATCCTTATTCTTGTGGATCGGCCTTCTAGGGGGGGTAGCAGACCATGAATAAAGCAAAAAAGCAAAAAAAGTATTAAATAGTGGTAAATGTTATGGAGAAAAGAAAAAAAAAACAAGAGGCTGGGAACTGTTGGGTTGGGAAAACCACTGTTTTAAATAAGGTGGTTAGGATGCCTCAGTGACAAAATGCCGTTTGAGTAAAGACTTGCAGGAGAGGAAAGGGTGAACAATGTGTATATCCAGGCAAGAGCATTCCAGTTGGAGGGAACAACAAATGCAAAAACCTAGAGATGGATGCACGCCTGGAGTATTTGAACAGTAGTAAGGGGGCCAAGCAGGGATGGAGCCGAATGAGGGAGAGAGGGTGTGTGGCAGGATATGTGGAAAGTAACTAGCTGGGATCTTCTGGAGATGATGCCTGAATCCTACAGAGTGGCCCTAAAAATGGTAATTGAGTCATTGGGAAGGAGATGTACTTGGCCATCTTTTACTTATGGGTGGGGCTTTGCTCTGCAGAGAACCAAGTAAATGTCCAGTCACAGGAAGGAAGACAGAGATTTTTCATCAGAAAATACCGAGGCTCTTGTTCCATTTGGTAGAGGCAACACCCATGATGGAGTGCTCCTCACTCCACCCCTTGTCCTATTGTGGCTGCAGGAGGCCTGGGTCTTCCCAGCAGTCTTTGCAAAGCTGATACACGTCAATATTACTCAAAATGGATAGATCCCAAAAAATAAAAATAAATTACACTAAAAAAGTATCCACGCTCTTTGTTCAATTCTTTGCATCAGAAGTTACGTTTAGTTTACAGTTCACTTTTTTTTTTTTCCCAATATATACCACACTGCAGGTTGGGGCTGGAAAGAAGAAAACCACGTAGGCTAAAGTCCCTCAAATTCTATACTTAAACTCCATCTCCATGGCAGCATGACAGCCTCTGACCATGTGGAACCGTCACAGTTTTGAAGAATAGCTTTAGAGTTGTAATCCTTCACTTATCTAACTAAAAGCTGCATTTGCTTAATGAAGAGGCTTATTATATCTTCCCTACAGCTATTGACCATCAAATTGGGGAGGGGGATGTTTTCCTTTATTTCTCTGAATTGGGCAACTCACTGCTTTCCTTCTGGCTGGGAGCCTAAACCTTTGCAAGGGCAGAGACAAACACAGGAAGGGGGAGGGGGTGAAGGGGACAGAAGGGCTTACCCATGATGGAGTCACATGAACTTGTAGATCAAAAGAGCAATCCTGGCTTTAAAAGACTGTGGCACTATTCATGAACCCGGTGACTGCCCAAGAAGGAACACAACTGCTTGTTGTCACCAAAGATAAAACGTTGCAGCTGGGTCCCCACCCCCCACCCTCAATCCAACTTAGATCCCCCCATAAGGAAGGTGGAGGCTTTGACACCGCTTGGTCTCATTAACTGCTGATAAATGACAGAGTCATTAAACAGGACCCACGAAAGGAAGTTGGCAAAGAGGGACACGATAGTTTCCTTTTAGAGAATGCTTTCAGACCTTGTCATTCTCTTACTTTTACACCATTGGCTTGGTGAGGAGCTGTCCTCGCCCTTCATGTTAATGCAAATGAATTTAATCAGATAATGTTAGGTCCTCCAACAGAGTCCAGAGTCTCATCTCCAGCAATTCCCAAAGTGTGTCTGTTCCCTGGAATTCTAATTCCACATATGTCAATAGATATTATGTGGGGGTAGAAAAGGAAAGGCTCCTTACTCAAGAGAATGTTGGGAAATGCTGCATTCAAACAATATTGGATTTCACTACTGCAAGACTCCCCTGAGCTGCTAACATTCCTACATAGCAAGCAGGAGGTATCACACCCGTTTCCCACACTTGGGTCACCCAACCCATTTTCATGGGAAGCCCAGGGAGGTTACAAGACTTACCTTTGTCAGAACTAGAACCAGAAGCCAAATAACTTGGCCCCGTCAGCTTTTCTTTCACTTGCCTGGAGAAATACAGAGCATAAAACAAAACAAAACAAATAAAACAAAAACAAAAACTAGAAAACAGAGGTATTTGTGAACCAATGTGGCAAAGGAAAAAGAAAATGTCAGATCGAAAATGTTGGGAGATGGGGCGCCTGGGTGGCTCAGTGGGTTAAAGCCTCTGCCTTCGGCTCAGGTCATGATCTCAGGATCCTGGGATCAAGCCCCGAATTGGGCTCTCTGCTCAGCAGGGAGCCTGCTTCCTCCTCTCTCTCTCTCTGCCTGCCTCTCTGCCTACTTGTGATCTCTGTCTATCAAATAAATAAATAAAATCTTAAAAAAAAAAAAAAAAAGAAAATGTTGGGAGGTCAATCTTACGTCAGTCTGTGAGTCAAAGATGCCAAAGGCAGGGTGTGAGGGAAAGACCAAAAACCACGGATCAGGGACAAATAAGGCTGCCGAAAACAAATGTTGTTCATCTATTCCAGAATTTCTTGCTGCATGTCTATAATTTCCAGGCATTGGGAATACAGAGGTGAATGAAGATGGGTCTATAAAAGGCTGCTCCTGGGGTAGGCTCATGCGGATCTCTACCTGAATGGTGCTCCTGATGCACCTTCTGTCCCCTCAGCCAGTCCTCTGGTCACACAGGATAAGGTCTAGATGCTAGAGGGTACAGGAAAGTGCTGCTTGAGAATCCAGCTTTTGAACTTCAAAGGTCAAAGTCGTTCCTGTCTGCAAATTCTGAAGTTTCGTTTCCCAGAACTATTCAGGCTCTTTCTGATGCTATCTGTAGTGCTCTCTTAATTCTGAATCAAAACTAGAAACCAAGGACTTTTTTCCCTGGAATTTATTTACGTGAAAAGTGTTACAAAATATAGACATTACATTATATTTCACTGTACATGTTTATGAATCTTTATTCTACATATAAAAGAATAAAATTAGATAAAGAGAAATATAACATTTGGTAAAGATATGTATGATAAAACCCGTAGAACTATATAATACAAGGAGTGAACTCTGAAGTGTAAATTTTAGTTAACAATAATCCATCAGTTTTGACTCATTGGTTATAACAAATGTACCACAGTAATGCGAGGTGTTCATAATAGGGGAAAACTATGAACAGGTGGGAAAGAGTATACAAGGATTCTCTTTATCTGTTCAATTTTCTGTAAACTTAAAACTGTTTGAAAAAATTAAGCCTATTAGTTAAAAAATAAAATAACATTGACTGTTGTGTTGGAAAAAAAAGTACAGAGAACATTTTTTCCCAGTGAATTATAATTTGGTAAGTTAAAACATATATATGTTGTGATTTAATACAATATTTGCTTTTTCACTTTTTTCATTTGTCTAGTAAAGATGGTGATAGCAAATTATTTTATTTGCATTTTCTGAAGACCTCAGCTTGTTCAATAATTGTGTATTTTGCCTACTTTTCTTGAATATCTCTGAGAATTAATTTAATTGAATTTCTTTTTTTTTTTTTTTAAAGATTCATTTGTTTATTTTTAGAGAGAGAGAGAGAACCAGGGGGAGAGAAAATCCCAAGCAGACTCCAGGATGAACGTGGAGCCCAACTCGGGGCTCCATCTCAGACATGTACCCCTGGGGATAAAAAATTGTTTATAAAAAAAAAATTTAATTGAATTTCTAAGAGAGACTCAGTAGGTTCAGAGCTCCCTAAAAACATTTCACGTTCACCAAAATGGTTACCTGCTGAAATTTGCCTCTCCAACATGAGGGTACCTAGGAGAGAGGATGATTTTTTGCTTTGAAAATAAGATTAGAATACTAATATACAGAGGACAAAACCAATCTTCCAGCATATTCAGTAGTTTCTCATTTGCAGATACTTTCTCCTTGCCCGTTAGGCTAGCAAGTTCTCGTTAAGCTATAACTTAAGGACATGGTGTTCATTAAAAAGATCATTGCAGGATAAAGAAGGAACAGCACTTTGAACGGGATTTATGGTTCCTCTGGATGATTTTATTTATAATTTCTTCCCCAGCAAATCTAGTATTGATAATAGACCCTATTTAGACTTAAACTTTCTCAGAGTTTTGTGATTTGTAGTTTCTACATAGCTCATCTGTTAGCAGCAGATAAACCAGAGTGAAAACTGTTGTTAGTGATATTCTCTCACAATTTCCTTAGTTCGAAATGAAAGTGAAAACTTAGAATTATTTATGACTTTTGCATACTGCTGGAAAAGTGGAATCTTCAGTGATATGTTTTGCCCCTCCTTTTAGAAAGAACATCATGTAAAATGTTTTGAACTAATGTTTTGAATTTTAATCTTTAATTTTTTTTTACTTTTCTTAAATTTGAGAGCTCTTTGGAACATTTTCAGTCTTCTTTTAAGAAAAGGCATCTGTCTCAGATGTCTTGGACTTTATATAATACTATTTGTACCACGCTTGGAGTAAATCATCCAATTGTTGTAATGACTATTCATATCATTTGAATATAAAAATATTTTTACAAGAACAACTTTCCTCCAAGACTGGAAAATCATCAGATGTGTTATTCATAAAGTCAGTATGAGTCTACCTTTAGAATCAATCCTCATAGAAGTTTTGACGAAGTTAGTCATCAGTTTCTAGAAAAAAATATCTTTGAACAGGTAGAATTTTCCATCTCTGCAGTTAATATTAATGTCATCAGCCAACATGCTAATCATCTTACGGACCGGTATACTATGCTCAGAGCAGAGAAAGTATAGCCGTTTGGATGGTCACTTGTCGCACCTGGAAGGACATCAAGTTCAAGAACTTTTACGTTATCTCCAGGAATTTAACTAAAATAACTTACTAATATAGGGACAGCTTTTTGATTTTTGTGGTTAGCTGAAACGGTCATACGGCTGAGACATAAAGGTTTTACCCAGTTCATGTTGTTAAATCTTTTGAGATACTGGAGCAATTTTTTTTTTTTTTTTTTTTTTACATTATACCTTTGGTTTGTGCTGATGGAAACTTAAGTTCAAATACCATGGAACTTAGCTCAGAGGAGCCATTGAAAGATCTGAAGCCATGATTGTGTGCTGTGGCATTATATGGAATTACCACCTCTTTTCTGAGCATCTTTTTTGAGCTATTTCATCACTGAATCATGGAGGCTCCAGACCTGATCAATAACGTCCATTTCCTTAAATTGAAAATACAAAAAGAGAGCAGAGTGGATCTCAATGTTTATCTCACTGCCACCTAACAGACAAAATCCTACTTGTGGGTTGACACTTTATTTTATAAAAGAGTGTTTCTTTTGCAAACCTCATTAAATGTTTTCTTTCTTTTCTGATCCCCGCCCTTGTAATCATTTTGATACTAAAACAAAACTGTTTAAATAATTTTAAGCACACCTCAAATATCTCTGGACTACAGCTAACAGTATATGCTGTATAAATTAACTGTAATTTTCATCCTGTATCACAGGAATCTGCTTTGCCTCACACTTACAAATATGTGCGTAGTTTCAGGTTTGTGTGGTGGTCACAGGAACCAGCGGCTCCCTCTCTGCTCCTCTTTCTCCCTCAACATCCTTTCCCTTAGAGACGTCTCCCTCTTGCCTTCTTCGCCCCTACCCCTCACCCTGGGGTGCCCATGGACCCAACAATAAACACTTATGAGACATTTTATCTGAACATTTGCAAGTTATTATAATAAATTATTCAGCTTAAGATGATTCACCTTTTGTAGTTCTCGGTCTTATATTTCTTAATCCTTTAAAATGGGCGTCACTGACTGGATTCTCTCAGTAACTCTCTCCTAAGATCTTGGAAGTTTGGGAACAGTTTTACATTTATGCTACAAAAAAACTGAAACAAAATATTTGAAACAAGTTTCATATCAAAAGTCAACCTCCTCTTATTTATTTATTTGACACAGCAAGAAGAGGGAACACAAGCACGGGAAGTGGGAGCGGGAGAAACAGGCTTTCTGCTGAGCAGAGCAGGGAGACCGATGTAGGCTCCATCCCACGTCCCTGGGATCATGACCTGGGCCCAAGACAGACGCTTAACGACTGAGCCACCCAGGCGCCCCAAAAGCCAACCTCTTCTGAAGCTTGTATATCTTGGTGTCCCCTCCTCCCTGTCTCCCGCTCCTATTATTCTATGGCATTATCCTGCATGATGCTCTTCATTGCACTTGTTACATAAATGTATTCTATATATCTATGTGTTTTGTGTGTACATGTCTTAGCACCATGATTATTCTTCCTTTAGAAGCAGGGGCTTTGTTTGGCTGACAGCTGCTCCCCAGTTCATAGAACAGGGCTGGCGTATGCTCAGTACAGATTGATTGAGAGAAACAAGTAAACCCAATAGCCGGTGATGGTCGGTCCCCATCTCCGGAACTAGGCCACCCACCAAGGACCCTTGGTCGGAGACATTAAGTTTTCGTAGGCTCTCTTTTTTTTTTTTTTTAAAGATTTTATTTATTTTTTGACAGACAAAGATCACAAGTAGGCAGAGAGGCAGGCAGAGAGGAGGAAGCAGGCTCCATGCTGAGCAGAGAGTCTGATGTGGGGCTCCATCCCAGGACCCTGAGATCATGACCCAAGCTGAAGGCAGAGGCTTTAACCCTCTGAGCCACCCAGGTGCTCCTCTTAGGCTCTCTTAAGATTTCTACCATCTCTGGGTGCTAAACTTTTTGGAAAGTGTTGCCTCCTAACTCCTATAGCAAAACAGAAAGCTTTGACAGATACACACACAGACACACACACACACATTTTACAAATGATTAAAAGAAGCCCCACAGAGGTCAGATAAGGTAACTGAGGTCATTTAGAGACCAAGGGCCAAGCAGAGGCCTCACCATAAAAGAGAACTGAATAATTCTCAGTATACACATTACTATGTTGCATAAACAGGGCCACATAAATTAACACTTTTTAAAACTAAGAAAGATGAATAGGAACAGCTTGTTTTCCTTAGAAATTTATTAAGCACTGAATTATGTTATGTAGACATGAATTTTTAATTCCACACTCTTTCAAAGAAGTATTTTATAGCAGTTGCTATATCCTAGTCTATTGAGAATATCTGCCTCTGGAAATCTAAAATGTCAATATGTGAGTATTTTTTTTTTAATCTGTAGTCATCGCATCATTGAGTGTGGTACAGGGAGGTAACACAGAGACGGTCTAATAATCATCCCACTCATTGTTATTGATGCAGATTCCAAGGATGGGAGAGTAAGGAGACTCTTCCAAAGGGACTGAATTCAAATCTTCTGGTGGGTCATCTTTATGTGTCCCTCAAGAGTCCCTGCCCCTCTTTTTTCACCTTGTTGTTTGAGCTACATGGATCAAGCCCTCTTGCTTTCTGGCTTCCCCTTGTAGTCACTGAGTGGGAGGCAAGGATAAGAGATTGGAGGATGAAGGAGGGCAAGCCTGGAGTGTTTATTCCCTCGACAAACTCCCTACCAGCCACATTGGCCAGGATTCCATTCGTACACCCAAGGCCACAGCTCCTGTTGGCTGCCTTCTCTCTAATTTTAGGAACCATTTTCTCCTCTTGTTCCTTTAGACCCAGGGCTGATAAGCCTACCAGCTGTGGCCAGCCTCAGAGTGCTTCATCAGACATTGGTGGCTCCTCTTAACCCTTTGCTGTACAGTTTCCTTCTCTTGAATAGTCAATGACTATGTCATGGGTTTTTTATCCAGACTCTGACCACACACATTTGAAACTGGGTCTTCTGACTCCGACCCAGTGCTCTTTCCTTTATGCTCCCATTTCATAAGCTGCTTTGGAAATACACATGACTTTCTACCTGCTCAGATTATACGGAAATATTTTCAAATACTCTGACGAAGTACTAGAAACAGAATCTAAAAGTATGAGTAATGAGGACCACAGAAAGGGGAAAGGCTGACTCTATGGAGGTTCTGCAGGAAATCTTGCAAAGGTGAAATTTGACTGGGGCAGAAAGTGGAACTGTCTAGAGAAGTAGGAGGGCGACGTGGTTCCTGTGTGGTTAGGAGAAGTGGCGTTGCAGCTCCCAGTCCTGCAACAGCTGAAGTTAACCCAGCTGGCTGTGTGTTTTTCATTCAGCACAGCCCTGAGATGTAAGTGAATATCTTGGTTATGCTCAGTTAAAGAAGTACCACATCCTTCCAATGCTAGATGGGAAAATTGGCCACACTGACACATTAAGAGGGAGTCTGCTGGCCGCCAGCGGTGTGTCTAATTGAGATATTTTCAAGAGCTGAGTGGACCACAGTAGAGTTTTTACCTTATGTCCTGATACCACTGGAATATCATCTTTGCATATTGGCCTTTCACCTTCACTCACTCCCATTTCCTCCTTGTTCTTTGTGAGAGTGGAGTATAAGAAAAGCCATGAGAATGTGGAGGAAAGTTTCTATTCCTTAGAAATAAAAATAACTTTGTTCTAGTCTTGAACCTGTCGCTAAGTTGGTGTGACCTCTTTCAAGTCTCTGGGACTCAGGTTCCCCAGAGTAAAATGAAAACACTAGTTAGAAAGATGTTGGAGGTCACTTCCACTTCTCAGATTCTATGGGCCTCTTAAGAATGGGACTAAACCAAAGCATCTTCCATCTTGAGCTCCCTGCCTGTTTGACAAAACAGTTTGTGCACTCAAGGATGCACGGATGTTATGTCTAGGACTTCAGACTCTGGAGTCAACCTGCCTGTGTTCCAAACACAGCTCTGGATCTTGGAATCTGTTTCACAGAGAAAGAAAGAAGGTCCCAAGGATCTCCAGCCCTCCTGGATCTCTATAGCTGCCATCAGATCCGGAGGCCACACTTTCCTGGAGCTCATCCTTCTGCACTGTTTCGCTGGAGATGTGTCATGTAAGAAACAGAAGTCAGGTAATGGAATGTTCCACCATTTGATTGTACTGTTGGGAGGGCCAAGAGAATCCTTTTGAGTCTGGCTGGATTATACAGGTCATGTTTCCATTCTACTTGACTCCAACTGTCAACATGTGTGAAAAAACAATCAGTTCAATGCTTTAAAAAAAATCTGCCCAAGGTCAAATAATTGTTTTGGCTAACTTCTCCCTCCAGTCATTAACCAGCTGCTTTGATGCCATATGGAGTCAACCTATGGAAAACTCAATTTCAACAGTCACTTTCTGTAAAGACCATTTAAATCAAGTGCCTTTCATTTCTTTTCTGGCTGGCAAACTTTGCCTCATTACTCTAAAGCATGGCTCAAATAGCACCTTCTCTGGGAAGCATTTTTTGACAACATTTCTTCCTCAGGTAGAGCTAATTCACATCCCCCCTCTCTGTGCTTCTCGGGTGTTGTGCACCCATCTATGTCCTGACATTTGTCCCTTGTAGAGAGTTATTTGTATCTGTGAGGAGTTCCTGAGGGCCAGAGGAACTTTATGTGTACTTCTGCCTAACAGTAACTGCTTAGTGAAGACTCCTTAAGAAAGGAAGACAAGAGGAAGAGACAGAGGAAAAGAAGGAGAGAGGAGATAATTTATGGAAAATTTTGGAAAATGTATGAGCAACTTTGATAGTGAAGTAAGAAGAAACCAGCTGGGTAGAGGAGTGCTGAATGGTCTGTTTTCTCTTGCTCCCTCATACGTGACTCCTTTATGGCTTGTCTTTGGGTGTCTGAACTTGTTTATTAGGAGAGGTAGAGATTCTGGGAAAAAAAAATGCAATGACTTTAGCTTTGTCAGATACCTACAAGAGACGATTTTCTGTTCTGAGAGAACCCACCTCCACACTTCCCCAGAGAATAAAGGCATAAAAGAATCACTGCACTCAGAATTGCTTTTTCTCTGGGACTAGGAATCTGAAATTTCATGATAGGCATAATTAATAACACTTGCCTGGGGAGAACAATCTGGTTTGGGAATTAGATGGCATGGGATTAGCTGGGGAGTAGTGCGGCCAAAAAAATCTGGTTATTATCTCTGCTAGAAGTCTGTCCCCATCTAGCCTGGTGGTCAACAGGGTGTCTCAGCTTAAGTGTTAACACGTTTTTGGCCCGTACAATCTTCAAAGATCTCAAAAACCTTCAAAAATTCTGGTCCTCATCTTCTTGATCGATAAGACAGAATCTCCAGACCCTCTTCTGTCAGAAGGTGGAAAATGTAGTCAACTATTTTTTTTGGCCTTATGATACTAACCTATTTATTAAACTTTTCACTAGTGTGACTGAACCAGTTGGTGGCTTTGGCATTGATAGCATTGGGGCCGCTGGCCATAAAATGAGGTGCATTTGTGTTGTCTGTCCACTAGGGGACTGTTTACCATGAAGAGTTCTCAGAGAATATTAGAATCTTAGCAAGGGATTTAGAACTAGACAGTTATATCTAGATTTCCATACAGCATAAGAACCATATTTTGATCACTGATGGGAAAACATGACTTTATTTTAACCTAGTCTTGGAAAATATAAATATCTAGTTTATGCAAAACACAATTCAGTCTATCAAAAGGTTTTATTGAGCATTTACTATTATGCCAGGTACTGTTCTAGGTGTTTTAGGTACATCAGTGAAGCAAACAAAGATCTTTGCTTTCATAGTGTTTACATTCTATGTGAAAACAAGACAGTAAAGTAAGTTAAAAGTCACTTATGGCTTATTTCCCTCTCTCCTTTATTTCTTTTCCCCCTTCCCATCTGTTTATCTGTTTTCTTTTTTAAATTCCACATATGAGTGAAATCATATTGTATTTGTCTTTCTCTGACTGACTTATTTCACTTAGCGTAATACTCTCTAGTTCCATCTACATCATTGCAAATGGCAAGACTCATTCTTTTTGATGGTGGAATAATATTCCATTATATGTATAATGGAATATATACATGTATATACACATATATATGCGCATATATATATACATGTATATATATGCATATATATATGCCATATCTTGATCCATTCATCAGTCAATGGATGATTGGGCTCTCTCCATAGTTTATCTATTGTTATAGCCTATATATAATAATGCTGTTATAAATATCTGTAGTTTTTTATTCTTTGGGTAAATAACCTAGTAGAACAATTGCTGGACCACAGGTTAGTTCTATTTCTTTTTTTAAGGTCTTACTTATTTATTTGAGAGAGGGAGATAGAGCATGAGCGGGGTGGGTGGGTGCGCGGTGCCAAGGGAGAGTGAAAAGCAAGACTTTGCACTGAGCTGGGAGCCCCATGCTGGTGTGGGGGGTCGGTGGGGGCTCAATCTCAGGACCCTGAGATCATGACCAGAGTCAAAGGCAGACACTTAATTACTGAGCCACCTAGGTCCCCCTAGGGTAATTCTATTTATAAGTTTTGGAGGCACCTCCAAACTTCTCCAGAGTGACTGTACCAGTTTGCATTCCCACCATCAGTGTAAGCGGGGCCCCAAAAGGATTACTTTGATCTCAGTGTTGTGAATGGACAATGTTCCAGACAAACCTGGGCTGCATGGCAAATTCAGTCAGGTGAAATCTGAGAATAGGAAACTTCCCCAAGAAGATTCACAAGATATCATTTTCAAAAAAAGCATTTGGGTTCTACTTTCAGAATGTCACTGTGGGTGTGCTGCTATGAGCTTGATTGAAATAACCATTGTATCCGCATTTGTAATAGACAAGGTCATTCCTCCAACTCTCTTAGAGTTCATGTTCTTTTTCATCTATTATGTTAAAATCTAAAAATTTACCGTATTTTGAAAAATCCTATGCTAGTCAGAAAGTATGAAAGTCAAGGATACAAAAGTGGACAATATGTGGTCTCTGTCCTCTCCTCTAGTTCCCAAAGACAAAATTTAGATCCCTGATCTCAAGGTGCTATCTGTCTCTGATATACATCAGATGCTTACTTCTTTTTTTAAAAGATTTTATTTATTTATTAGAGAGAGAGAGAGAGGAGGAGGAGCAGAGGGAGAGGGACAAGCAGACTCTGAGCTCAGCACAGAGCCTGACTTGGGGCTTGACCCCAGGACCCTGAGATCATGATCTGAGCTGAAGTCAAAGTCAGAAGCTTAACCAAGTGAGCCATCCAGGTTCTCTAGATGCTTATTTCCTTTCTTGAAATAATCAATGACTTTTTTTGTTGTTGTTGAGAATCCTTGCTTGGAATAATGTTCCACTTTCCTGATCCCTGTGTGATAAGCAGATGAATTCTAATTCTGATTGAGCTGGGTTTCTATAAAGTGCTAGATTCCCAACCCATCATTCTCCAAGAGGGCTGTTTGTCTATAGGGGACAGGGTAGAAAATAGTGGTATCTAAATAGAAAATTTAAGTTCCTTAATTCATTATCTTTAGACCTAAAGAGCAAAGCCAAATCTGAGAATAATATATAGTGTCTGGAGCATTCAATAGATGTAGCTGGTTACGTGGAGAGCTAAGAATTTCTATAGGGTTGGGGGCACCTGGGTGGTTCAGTGGGTTAAGCCTCTGCCTTTGGCTAGGGTCATGATCCCAGGGTCCTGGGATCAAGCCCCGCATCGGGCTCTCTGCTCAGCAGGGAACTTGCTTCCCTTCCTCTCTCTGCCTCTCTGCCTGCTTGTGAACTCTGTCTGTCAAATAAATAAATAAAATCTTAAAAAAAAAAAAAAGAATTCCTATGGGGTTGGTATAACACACCTTAATGAGAGAGAAGCAGATGGTCTTTCAGTCTGCTAGGACTGAAAGAACAAAGCACCAGAGATTAGGGGGTTAAAACAATAGAAATTCACTTTCTCAAAGTTCTGGAGGTTAGAAGTCCAAGATCAAGGTTGATGGTTTTCATTTCTTTGGTTATCTTCTTCCTGTGTCCTCACCTGGCCTTTCTTCTACTCACACCGATCTCTCTCTCTGTGTCCAAATGTCTTCTTCTCAAAAGGACACCAGTCAGGTTGGATTGGCGTCCACTCTAATAGCTCTTTTTAACTTAATCATCTCTATCTCCAAATACAGCTGCATTCTGAGGGACTGAGGGTGAGGAAGAACTTCAACATATGAATTTTGGTGGTGGGGGCAGAGACACAGTTCAGCTCATAACAAGTGGCACGGTCTCATCGTTCAAGTCTAAGACTGATATATTGGGACATTTAGGCATTTCTGCAAGGGAAGCATATATGTTTTGGAGCTGACTTTCTTTGAAAAAATATGGAACCCACTATAGACAGGACTCAAGTCTGAGTTAGGTTTCCAAGAAGAGGAGTGACATTGTGTAACATTTTATTCAACTCCTCTGGGTGCAGAGCGTGCCTATAGCACTCACTTCCATGAGAGACTGAGCCAACCAGGGCCCGAGTGGGTTCTCCAATTAACAGACTCAACAAACAAGCGGATGGGAAAACTGATTGAAGGACATTCTCTGCTCTGTATATGGTATATTCTGAAAGGGTCTCACTTGGTAAGCATTTAGTTCTTGTTTTCTCATGATGATTCTGACATGATCTCAGAAACAAGGCAAGAAAAGAAGACATTCCTGGTTAGATGTCCTGTGGTCGTTGGTGTGTAGGAATTCTGATTTAGAGTTTGGGCATGGTCTGACAGACAGGGCTGTGGGAGGGGCATGGGTCTGTACTGAGACTTCCACATCCCCATTCTTTTTTCATTAAGCTGGCTAGACATATTCTCATGAATACTAGGCAAACACTCTGTTATTCTTTGACCTCAACTTACTCTGAAAGTGGCAAATATCTCCTAAGTCATAAAATCCTCAGTTTGGAGTTACTTTAGGAGTCATCACAGTAATTTGAAAGAGTCAAAGGTTATTACATTAAGCAGAGATGAGGAGTAAATTATCTGGAGAAGCCTGGTGGTCCAAATGTCTCCACTGAGGCACATTATCTTGGTGGATATGGCAGAGTCCAGGGTTGGTTTCCAGTCCTTAAGGTATCAAGATACTTAACTTATCATCATATTGAAAGACAGATGAGTTGTTTTAGAGGGAAATTTTTCAGTAAGTGAATCAGTGCAGATTGTGTATAGACCTCGTGAAAAATGAACCTATTAAGAGGACTAGATACTCCTGTCTTCTGAAAAGTCCATTTGGTTTCTGTAGCCTCCATGGGAAACTATGTTATAATTGGAAGGTTGCTTGGTGAGTCAGGGATCTAAACAAAAGGAGTTACTTATATGATTCAAATGTTTAAATACAGGGATGAAAGATAGATTTCATTTCATCAGCAACTCTTATTGATTGTTAAGGGCTGTCTGGAGTGCTGAGAAGTATAAGGCCAATTTTAGACCTGGTGGGAAAGTGACAGTTGATTAGCAATGTCTGCCATGGACACAGGTTCAGGAGTAAATGACATGTGTGCTCTACTGAACCATCCCTAGTGTAAAGCCATCACAGATAGCCTTATGAATTCACAGATACCCAGACACACACGCACACACATACACATGTGCACATATTAGGACTGGGGGCTCAGGAACTCTGCACAGTGCTTGGCTGGCAACCGCCAACATCCATTTTCAGTGCTTCCATGCGTCATGGGTCTTTCTGACTGACTAACCCATCCTTCCTGTGGATATGTTCAGTCAGGTCAGAGGTAAGTATTACAGGTCTGAAAGTGAGCCAGTGTCTTTGAGATGACTGCCTGATCATTTTAGGCTGACTTATCTTTTCTCTCCCAGAGGATAATCTTAATTGACCTGACTTGGACACCTTTCTACAGCCCTTGTATGAAGACAAGAATAATTTACTTTAGCAATTTTTGTACTTTAGGTGAACTTCTTTTTCGATACTAAATCTTCCGTGTAATGGGAATATATCAAACAAATAAGAGCAACAGGCCGGCCTCTGGAAGTCTCAATCCTCACTGTTTAGCAGACACCATTTTCCTTTGTGGAGAAGCCTGGAAACACTTTTGTAGTGAGCCTTGGGGTTGCATGGAGTTCTATCTGAAAAGCATGTATATAGTTTAATTTCTTCAGTCCAGGTAGGAGAGAATGTAGGCATTGGAAAATAAAATGGCTTACTCAGGATTCTACAGAAAGACGAGGCCGCGTGGCACAAGGAACTCCCATCTCTCATCTCCTGACTCCCGATCTGGTGTTCTTTCCAGAGCCCCATGCTTGTGGGTCTGAGGAAGATTCTGTCAACATCCCAGTGGCCCAGCCTGGTCTCAATTGTAAATCTTCAAGGGGAGGAGTAGCCACAGGCCCACCTGAGGGGACAGGCTGTGGACCCCATAGAGAAATATGTCTGCTTTGTCTCTCTCCCATTTCACAAGTGAAACCTGACAGCATAGATTAGAAAAATAATAAAAGGCCATCTCATCTGTGTTCCTTATTTATTACACATTATCCAGGTATCTGGTTGCAAAACCTGCACTCCTACTCTCTCTCATTGTTAACAACGTTTGAAGCAGAACACACTGACCTGCTTCATCAGATAACATCGGCATTTCAGTGAGTGCTCCCTTTCCAGGTGACTTCCACCCTCTCTCTTGGTTGTCGCTCTCTTCACTGCCCCCAAAAATTCAATGGGGGGGACACTTCGATTAGCAGCAAAGCATACCTCCTTTACTTGACATGACTGCTCCTATATGTAGTCAAGGAAAAATCACACCCCTTTCAAGGGAAATAGATGGACTACCCAGATTGTAGTGTCAGACAGTGGAGCCTGGAGGAATGTGACCCAGTTAACCAAGGGGGGTGGATACCTCAGTCCTCCTTCTCCGGTCTTGCTTACTGTCCCCTCCCCAGCCTGTGGAGGACACTAAACTTGGGTGAGAGCGCAGCTCTTCTCTAGTCTTTATCAGAGAGAGAGAGAGAGGAGGAGGAGGAATGGAAGAAGGAAAGGGGTAAGGAGAAGAGAAGAGAAGGGAAGAGGAGGGACAGGAAGGGTGGGAAGAGAAGCTGAGTTGGGGAAAACAGGAAGAGGGATGGAGATGAGTGACAGAGAAAGGAGGGCAAGAGCCAGAAAATGGGACAAGAAGGAAAGAGGGAAGAAAAGATGGAGGAGGACGAGAAGGAGAAGGAGGACAAAGAGAGAGAACTTTGTTTTTACAGCATATAAAGTAAAAACCAAGTCAAGCAGTCCTGGCCTGAGCTGCCTCCTAGAGGCTCATGGAGTAGAAAGACTGGACGCCATGGGGGATAATCTGAGCTCTAGTCTCGCCTCTGCCACATACCCTGTATCAGCCTGAGCAAATCTCCTCTCCTCCCTGAGCCTCAGTTTCCTTAACATTCAGTGAAAAGGATATGTGCAAAGCCCTGAGTGTCTCCCCACCCATTCCCACCAACCCCAACTATCGCCATTGCCCTGGGGCAGTCTTGAGTCTGTGCTGAGGAGACAGACACCAGGAGGAGAACAGAGTCCTTTGTGGCCAGCTGGGGACCGACAACTTGAAAGGCGATGGGGGCAGAAGAATTGAAGCATTTTTGTTGTGGAGGAAAGCGTGGGCTGCAGGCAGGGAGCCAGAAACCACTGACATCACCATAATACTTGGAACGGGCCTCTGAGAGGTGGGTGGGAGCCTCAGGGAGTGGGCAGAGCTACCTGGTGAAGGGATGGAGGGCCTGAGTCTGGCCCAAGAGCAGCAAGGACACTGGAAAGAGAGAGGCTCATGGGTTCTCACAGTTTCAGGAGACTGGCAGCCATGAATCCAAAGGAAGTAGGAAGGTGAATAGAATTTGGGAAATCATTTGTCCTCTCAGTTCCTTGGTTTGGGTCTTGGAGTAGAAGATGGAAGGGGAAGAAGAGCATGATCATCTCGAGGCAAAAATCCATTCACCTTTATTTCTGGGCCTGAAGTTGGAAACACTCAATACAGCAGCTGTTGATGTTCACTTTCTCCCTTTGGCCCCCAGAGCCTGCCCAACAGGAAATGGAACTGGAGGCCAACTCTGTGATAGGGTTTAGGGGTGCCAGGCCTTACTTCTTTGCTCTCAGATGTGGCCACTGCTAAAATGGCACCGAGCTTATAATCTCCACTATTATTAAGCCCCCTTTTTGGATTAAACATTGCCCTCTTCCCAAAGACCTGTTATAAAAATATTTCATTCCTCCTTAGGGATTTGTAAGTACTGACAGCACAAGCATATCAACTCGATGGCATGTACTCCACCACTCCCTTCCAGGGTTAGAATGTTAGGAGAGAATTGTTCAGGGTACTACTGATTGACGTGCTGGGATACAGGGAAAACAGACCAGGAGCTCATTCCTTTGCCCCGAGGAAGCTGCTTATGGGACACCAAGAGATGCTTTACTCTTCAGGATAGCCTTTGCAAAGTCCTTAAAAGTCCACACCTCTTCTGCAACCTCCTCTGTGATGGGAACCTCATTACCTCATGAGGCAGCTCATTTCATTGTTGAATGACCTAAGTGGTTAGAAAGTGGTCAGCTCACACTAGGTTGAAATCTCTCTGCTTGACAAGTCCACCCATTAGTGCTGGTTCACAGAGCATGTCTACTTCCTCTTCCCTCATGTCAGCCTTTCAAGTTGTTGAAGATGGGTATCATGTGCTCCTGGGTTTTCTCTTCTCTAAGTTAAATATATCAGTTTTTTTACTCTGCCTCATGTGACATGGCATTAGAGCTTTCATCAGCCTGAGTAACCCCCAGGTTGTCAGTGACTGTTTTATTACCAGTGCTCTCCAGTGAAAAATAACTAGTCTGACTTGTACTAGCCTATGGGATAGATGCTTATTGAACTGAGTTCATTATTCGATCCTGTGATCTAGAAATTATCCTTCTATTTATGTAACCAAAGATCTGGTTTTTCAAAGATGCTGCTTCCCCTTGCCTTGCGTTAAGCTCATAGTCAGCTAAGACCCTTAGATTATTTTATGTTAAGTTACTACCCATCCTATATTGAGCTGATAAGGATTTGTAAAACTGGTTACCATTGTTGCTGAACAGGAATGTGCACTAACTGTTTGTGTGTGGTCTTGTGCTGGGCACTGGACCAGAGAGATAAGGCCTTTCAAGAATTATAATTTGAAACTTATTTATTCAACACTTACTTATTGTTAGCACTGGCTTTTTAGCGGACAATTCGTCAGCATCCAAATTTTATACGTTCTTTGCATTTGTCCAACGTTCTACCCTTATTTTCTAGACCAGATCGCTCATATAATGCATTTAAAGATATTTGTAGAAGGATGTTAATTACAGCATTAATTTTATTTTTTAAAATTTTTTTATGATTTTATTTATTTATTTGACAGAGAGAGATCACAAGTAGGCAGAGAAGCAGGCAGAGAGAGAGGGGGAAACAGGCTCCCTGCTGAGCAGAGAGCCCCACGCGGGGCTCGATCCCAGGACCCTGAGATCATGACCTGAGCCGAAGGCAGAGGCTTAACCCACTGAGCCACCCAGGCGTCCCTACAGCATTAATTTTAGTTATGAAAAAAATAAGCAAACTAAATTTTCAAGAGTAATGGTAAATATAGAACATGCAGAAGTGGAATATCATGAAATCGTTAAAACGAATGCATTAGATCTGTATCTAACAACACGAGAAGATCTTTAAGATACATTGTAAAGTGAAAAACGTGTCAGAGCATGGTAGGTATACTGTAATCTCATTTATGTTTTAACAAACTAAAGTATATTCAAAAAGTATATATAGTATATATATATTTAAATGTAAATAAGAGTTTGGAATATATACAGTAGACTATTAATGCAAGTTTCCTATTAGAGGGAGTTAGAGAGAGGAGGTTTGGATCTTTGCAAGCATATGTTCATTTCTTACTTGTGTGATTTTTTAAAAAAGTTTTCTAGAAGACAGAGGAAATATACCCCAAGCAGATATTAGGAAAGACAAAGAATTCAAAGCTGGAGAAAGGTGTTATTGCCTTCTCTCAAAACAAGATAAAATCCAGTAGGAGGGATAAGGCAACATATGGATTATGATGGGCTGATGCCTTGGAAGGTTTTGAGGAATCCACATGAAGGAGAGATTCCCTCTGCCTGGAGAAAGTAAGAAAAGCCAAGAGATGGAGCCCAGTGGATGGCAGGATTTTGACAGGGGATGGCACCGAGGGGCTTTTGTAAGAAGGCAAGAAAAATAGCACCGTCTCTGGGTAGGGTGTTCAGTCTGGTGTGTTGGGAGTGTAGGGTCTGTTTGAGACACAGTCAGCAAAAAGTCTAGGAGAGTTAGTTGGGTTAGAGCTCCAATAGCCTTTGATGTGTTTTCTTTGGTACAATGGGAAATACCCCTGTGTAGTGCCTTAGGTAGATTAATGCAACTCTGATAAGGTTAGGAGGTTGAGGGACAATGAGACTGGAGGCTGAGAGGCCATTTAGGAAACTCTTGCTATATATCAGCATTTTTCCACGCTCTATTCGAAGTTAGTAGTGTTTCCTCCATCCACCTCCCTAAATAAGTTCAGCATCTAAGTAATCTTGAAAAACTTGCCTGTTAAATCTCTTCTTGAAGATCTGCAATACCCTTAACATAATATAGGTCCTGAGAAGTCCTGCAATAAAAATTTATTTAAAGATCTCTCAAATTTATTTGAACCCAGAACATTTAGTTTGTAGCTTGCATTTTTCACAGTAGCATTCTGAACAGCACCAAGCTGTTTGGAAATCTTACAGCAGAATCATAAAAGTTTGAATGGGGGTGGCAGCAGAACAATGGGTAAAACAGGATGGTTCCTGGGGGAGGAAGTTTTGAGAGGGCTTGCCATGTTGTTTGGATGTGGGGTTAAGAAAGAGAGGGATGTGTCAAAGACTCTGAGACTTTCCTTACTTCTGCTATAGTTATTCATACCAAAAATGGTGAGCATCAGATCTAGCCCTCTAAATATTTGGTCACACACACTAAGGCCATTTCTATTCAGTGGCCAGAATAAACTGCTGGGCTGAGAAAAAAAATCTGTTCCCCCATGCCCCACTCCTCATGAAAATATTCAATTTAAAATGTGGTGTACTATAATCAACTGATTGAAAATACAATCCATGAAGTGGGAGAACATTTTGTAAATAAAGTATCTGACAAAGAATTAATATCTAGAATATACAAAGAATGCCTACAACTCAACAAATACACACAAAAAGAAATTGATAAAGTACTAAAATAGATATTTTTCTGAAGAAGAAATGTGACCAATGACCAATAAGCACATGAAAAGATGCTCCATCATTAATCATCCGGAAGATGCAAATCAAAACTACAGGAGATAACACCTCATACCCATCATGATGGCTATTATCAAGAAACCCAAACTAGGGGTACTTGAGTGGCTCGGTCATTAAGTATCTGCCTTTGGCTCAGGTCATGATCCCTGAAATCAAGCCCCTGGGATCAAGCCCCACATTGGGCTCCTTGCTCAGAGGAAAGCCTGCTTCCGCCTTCCCACTCCCCCTGCTTATGTTCCCTTTCTCTTGCTGTCTCTGTCAGATGGATAAATAAAACTTAAAAAAAGAAAGAAACAAAAACTAAAAATTGTGGTGAGGATGTGAAGAAATTGGAAGACTTGTTCACTGTTGATGAGAATGTGAAATATATAGGCACTGAGGAAAATGGTATGGAAGTTCCTTAAAAAATTAAACATAGAATTACCATAGTATGTCAGTAATTCTACTTTTGAATATATACCCCAAAGGACTGAATGTGGGGATTCATAACAACATGATACACAATAGCCAAAGAGTGGAAACAAACACTTGGGTTATAAATGGGTAAACAATGTGGTATATACAGACAATGTAATATTATTCAGCCTTTAAAAAGAAGGAAATGCTGACACATGCTATAACATGGGTAAAGACATTAGAAGACATTGGTCTAAGTGAAATAAGCCAGTCACAAAAAGACAAATACTGGGTGAGGTACCACTTATGTGAAGTACCTACGGTAGTCGAATTCATGGTGACAGAAAGTAGAATGGTGGCTGCCAGGGGCTGGGAGAAGGGGAACAGGGAGTTATTGTTTAATGGGTTCCAAATTTCCAGAAGTTGAAAGAAGGAAAGAGTCTGGAATTGGCTGCTGGTGATGGTTGCAGAGCAGTGTGAGTGTACTTCATGCCACTAAACTGTACACTTGAAAATGATTATGATGGCTGATTTATATTATCTGTTTATTTCACCATAATTTTAAAAAATCCAGCAGGATATAGCATTTTGGTTCCTGTAGTCAGAAAGATGCTAAACCTCTTCAACTGGCTATTTTGTCTTTTCTTGAAGTTACTGTCATTGTACAAGTGGTCTGGAGTTTCAAAACCTACATATACAAAACATTATCACCTATAGAGAATTTAGAAAATACAAATGCAACACGTTATCCACTGTCAAAAATATGGAAAATACAAAAAGTACAAGAAGAAAATAACATCACCCACCTCCTATCTGGAGATAATGAATCACCCTATCTGGAGTAGCATTTTGGTGGATTTCCTTTAAGGAAATGGATTTACCTTTTTTTTTTTTTTTTTTCTGGAGTATCTGCGAATTCTCAGCCCACTCTCTCTCTCTCTTGCTCTCAGTCAGGGTACAAGAGGCAGGACAACCATTGCATGAGGTAGCTACTTTTGGCAGGTCCTAGACCAATCTGTGGTCAAGGTAGCTGGTTATGTCAGCCATCGAATAAATAGCAAACAGAGATTGTTTCTTTCATGAGATGGATGTATGGAGCCTTCATTGATCATCTGAACTGTGCCCTGACCAGTCTAATATGTAAACATAATGGGATTTAGAAGGGATTTGTCATACCAGGAATTAATTAGACTACTGGTTTCCAAGGCACTGTGGAACTTCCCTTGTCTTAGTGCTCATTAAACTTTATTGTAATGAGAGCTTTGATGTCTATTTTCCACTAGAATATAAGTAGGATCTTTGCCTGTTCACTGTTGTAGCCCATTGCTGAGAAGTACCTGGATCATAGAAGTGCTCAATAAATATTGGTTGGGTGAATGAATAATGGATGCTCATAATGACATTTAGTTTTTGTAGGATATTTCATATTCATATTTTGTAGGATATTTCATACCAATAATTCATATTGGAAGTCTACTACAATTTATGGACATTGATGTTTAGATTCTATTTTAAATCACTCTTGGGAGAGCATTCTTGTAATACAGTAGTAGGAGGGCAGGCTCTGGTGCCAGACTGCCTGGCTTCATATACTGGCTCCCCTCTTACAAGCTCTGGGACATTGGAGATTTAGTATCTCTATGCCTTAGTTTCTTCTTGGTGAGGTGGGGGCACTAATCACTCGTAGGATAGTTGGGAGGGATTATGTGAGCTAATATATGTAGATTACTTATAATGATGTCTGGTAAATTAAATGCTTTATAAATGTTTGCTATTACATTTTATTGCTCATCTCTTGTTTATTTTGAGAGAGTGAGAGGGAGAGAGGGAGAGTGGGGGGAGGGGCATGGGAAGAGGGAGAGAAAATCTCTAGAAGGCTCCATGCTGAGCCTAATTTCCTCGTATTCCTAGACAAAGACTATTTCACATATAAATTTACATTTAATTTAATAAGAATACCATCCTAAGGCTATAGTTGTGCCATATTAATAATTATTATTGTATATTTATATGATTCATAAAGAAATAACATTTACTTGTTAGTATGGACTTATGAATGTTTAAATAATAGGAGTGTTTGATTTAAAAAAAAGATTGAAGAGCACTGGCCTATAGGTTAAAGCTTAGATCCTTTGGGATGAAGTGAAAGACCTGGTCAGTCCTGCTTCAACTTTCTTTTACTTCATCTTCAAGCCCCCCACCCTTCACTCTCAGCACCCTCGCTGTCACCGCACCAAACCGCCTGTCACTTGTCAGTTGCGGGCTTGGTTAAAGTCCTTAGGGCTGGTCTATCTTCACACATTCCTTTACACTATAACCTCAGACAGTGAGTCAACAACTTTTTTTAATGCACAATATACAGAATGGTAGTAAGGGATTGCCTTGGCCTTTGGTCTGAAGCTGTGAGCCTGTTCCCGTTCTCCATATTTAATCCTCTTTATTCCCAGAAGCTGAACTTTATCCGTTACGTCACTGTGTTGGCCAGAAAGCCCAATATAGTTAGTCTTATGATTTATTTTTATTTATGCAAAATGACACAAGTTTCTGTTTTACAGCAGTAATATAGAAGTTCTCTTTTAAAATATATTTATTTATGAAAACATATCACTTTAAGTAAAAGTACAAAGTGGATAATAGTACAGAAGGCAGTAAAAGTGGCTGGAGTTTGAGAGATCCTGCCCTGCCCATGCTGAGATAACATAATTCAAATGTTACTGGTAGAACAGGGACTGGAAGCTGGATCTTCTAATGGTCCAGGTCCTTATATTGGGATTTTTAATTTATTTATTTTTATTTTTTGGCAGAGTAACGTGTATAGATTTTTCTGTGTGTCTAATGGATGTCTGTCACTGGCAGCAGGACATGAGTTTGGGGTATGACGTGTCCAGTGATGTCAAGGTGCAGAGCATGGAAGCAACTGGTTGGAGGGACACGAGAATTAAAGACCTTCTCTGAGGTCCACTTGCAGACAACACAGCAGCTCACATGAGGCGAGGACAGTCATCCCACGTGGTACTGCAGGGATGGGGTGTTACTGATGCTTGGTGTTAAGGATGGGGAATCCTGGATCCCCTTCCTGGCACAACGTCTGAGTCTGAGGTTTGGGGATAAATGACTTGACTGCTCCAGAGGTGACTCACTGCAATTTGGAAATTCTCAGCTGCAGCCCTCACTTTAAGAAAAATTATTATTATCATCTCTGACTAATAACTAGCAAAGTCAAAGTGAAAAAATAACTCATTGGGGATGCAGAGAAAGTTCTTTTTTTAAATCTTTGTATCGGGCTGCCGTGTACAATAAGGTAAATGCAGAGAAATGTAGATAACAAATCTTAAAATATTAACTGGGTTATTATGCCAATTAACATTTAATTTTATCTATCCCATCACATTTTATCTATAATAGCATCACAAGCAATAGTTATTGCCGCAGACTTTTGAGAGTTAATTAAAACCACTGAGACAGAACCAACAAAAGGCCATTCTTCTTTTTTTTTTAATTCATAGAAGTTTAAGTAATCAACTTTCCATTTTGAAAATTTACTCCAAATGGAAACTTTGAGAACCAGGGCCAGAGAGAGATGTCTATCCTTCCTGTCAACTGCCTGTTACCAAACTCCCCCTGGCTCTCAATGAGGCAAAGTCTGCATAAAAGACAGAGACAGACTTCTGGCCCTTCAGCCTAATGCGAAGGGTTCCCGTCCCTGCTGGAAGGAGTGGACTTCCCCCTGCAGCTCAAGCAAGTTCTCAGTTCCTATTCCGTCCGGGAGCCCTGCTGAAGAGCAAGCAGAGGCTGCATGCTAAAAGGCGTCCTTGTGTTCCTCGTGGTTCATTTCTAGCAGGGGCTGTAAGTCCCAGGGGAGCTGTCTGCACCGTGGTTGCAGACCAGAGCTGATCAGTCAATGAGGATTGCAACTGTGGACAGTCAGGGACCGGGGCCTGGAAGAGAGTGGGGAAACTGTCTTTAGGGGACTGCCACATCTTGGGGGATCTTCGAGATTGTCAGTGCTGTGCGCAAGGCTAAGGCTTTTTTTTTTTTTTTCCCCTCTATCTATCATTCTATTGTAAAACCAAGCCTGCATAATTCGGGGCCCACCTTCTCCCTACAAAGAGCCTCATAACCACTTTTTGGTGAGGTGTCTGTGCAGTAATTCTCAGAGCATTCTGATGGAAAAAGAATGTTTAACTGGTGCTAAATGCGACCGCCTTCATTTTTGAGTGGGCTGCATGAAAGCCTATTTCTCCTTTCTTGACAGGGTTCAATAATCTTTGTCCGGAAAACCAAAGATGATACGTACACACCTAGCTTATGTTTATGGGTCTGCAAATACAGTAGCCAAACTTTTTATCAGTCTTCAGGTTACAGCCCCAGGAACCATTAATTTTACCAATTGGCTGCTACAGCTTATGTTTGGAATATGTTTTCTTTGTCTTCTATTGTTTATTTATTTATTATTCTTATTTTTAATGTTCCAAGTTTTTATTCAAATTTAAGTGAGTTAATACATAGTGTACCATGAGTTTCAGGAGCAGAATTTAGTGATTCCTCACTTCTACCTAACACCGAGTGCTCATCACAACAGGCACCCTCTCTAATCCCCGTCACCCATCTAGCCCTCCCCCCGCCACCTCCTCTCCAGCAACCCTCAGCTTGTTCTCTGTAGCTAAGAATCTCTCTTATGGTTTGCAAATGACATATCTGGTAAAGGGTTAGTATTCAAAGTTGATAAAGAACTTAGAAAACTCAACACCCAGAAAACAAATGATCCAGTTAAGAAATAGGCAGAAGACATGGCTAGACATTTTTTCCAAAGACGACGTCCAGATGGTCAACAGATCCATGATAAAATGCTCCACATCACTCATCATCAGGGAAATGCAAATCAACACTACAATGAGATACTACCTCACACCTATCAGAATGGCTAAAATTAACAATACAGGAAACAATGGGTGTTAGTGATGGTGGGGAGAAAGGGGAACCGTTTTACGCTGTTGATGGGAATGCAAATTGGTGCAACCACTCTGGGAACAGTCTGGAGCTTCCTCAGAAAGTTAAAAATTGTACTACTAGGTGTTTACCCAAAGGATAAAAAATACAGATTTGAAGGGGTACCTGCACCCTGATGTTTATAGCAACATTATTAACAATAGCCAAATTATGAAAAGAGCCCAGACATCCACTGACAGATGAATGGATCAAGAAGATAGTGTGTGTGTGTGTGTGTGTGTATACATATATATATAAAATTTATATATAAATAGCCATATATATGTATACATATATACATATACACATAGAGAGAGATATATATAATGGAATATTACTTAACCATCAAAATGAATGAAATCTTGCCCTTTACAATGATGTGGTTGGAGCTAGAGAGTATTATGCTGGGTGAAGTAAGTCAGAGAAAGACAAATACCATATGATTTCTCACATATGTGGAATTTAAGAAACAAAAGAGATGAACACAGGGGAAAGGGGAAAAAAAAGGAGAGAAGGAAGCAAACCATAAGAGAGATTCCTTTGTGTCTTATTAAGAATCAAGCAATCAATGAATCGATCTGCCAGTGTTTATTGGTCATATCTCACAGCCATGCTGCTCTGTTAGACGTCGGACAGAGGGGTGTACTGAGCTAGGAAGGACATAGTTCCACCTAAGTCTGGAGAAATGAGTGACCTTCCTGTGCTTTGCTTCATCTGTGGTCACTACCACACTCGTGATTGTCCTCCCCCTTCTTGGGACCCTGTACCAACATTTTCAACACGTCTGATAATACTGACCATGTCCTTCATGCATTCTATTGATTTGTGCACTTGCCTTACCTCTTTCTTGGACTATGGTTCCAAGAGGCAGGGACTCTAATTCCTCTTGCATTCTCTGTAACCTCTGGCACAGGACCTAACACGCACTAGGTCTCAAAATACTTAACGGATCATTTCATCAGCAATGCCCTCCCTCCTCAATTTTGACAGATGACATTTGTTTACCTGTCAAGGATAATTTACACCTGACATTCCTGATTCTTTTGGAACATGACAATGAAAGAACTGACATCTTTCTTTGCACGTCCATTTTCTCTTTACATCACATCATTTATTGATGATTTGTGTGTATGTGTATTTTATATAACCAGGTCCCAGTGAAGCCAGCCAATCTTGATTAACTTATTTTTGATTTTTTACAATTATATAAACTAGTTTCGTTTCAAGAGCCCAAATTAAAATACATCACTGAAATTAAAGTAAGCCCACAGGAGTGCCATTAGGGTATTTAAGACCAAGTGTTGATAATAATGGTATTTACTAACTGAAATTTAACAGTATTCATTAAAAAAAAAAAAAACATGCAGCCCTCACTGCCTTAGACCAAAGAATATGTTACTTTAAATTTCTGTACTCTAATTAGATAGAAAAATCATTTCTTTTCTTCCTCCTATCTCCTTTCCATTATACCTATATCATATTAAGTGGAACATCCATTTGAAAGAATTAATAGAATCCCAGGGTCTTACCTGAAGTTTGAAAAAGAATAAATCACCTTGATCTATAAAAGTGAAAAGAGATGCCAGCAGTTACAGACAGTCTGTCTACCTTCTAAGCATAACCCATAAGTACATCTGAAAACTGATTTGCTCCATCCACTTGCACATGCCTTGGCACAAGCAAGGCAGTGGGATTCAATCAAAATGATTTTATGGAGAACAATTTCTGATTTATCTTTTGATAAATCTGATAATTTATCAGAATTATCTGATCTCTTCATAGGAGAAACCAGAGCCTATTTTTTTCTTTGTAGAGGAGGGGAAGCCTCTTCTACAGACCTAAACTGGTTTGCTTTATCATGATTTGAGAGGAAAGCAGAGTCTAGTTTGGGGTGATGTTGAGCCTGCAGCCCGTGGGCTCCCCCTGGGTCCTCGGGGCCAGTTCAGAATAGACTGCCAAAGCCTCACAGTGCCTTGGGTGCTGCACAAATACTTCTGTTTTACAGATAAGGCAGCTGGGACCCACCTAGCTGATCCCAAACCTAGCTGATCACTGCTCTTTCGCTTCATTTCATTCCACAAATGCTTACTGTACTCTCTATGCTAGCACACTACTCTCGGTGTTGGGCATATGGTGGTGGTTGTGACAGCTTTGGTTCTTACTGTTTGTATGCCCAGCACTAAGGACACTGTACGTGCTGGACAGGGGATGAGTGACCAGGGAAGAGTGGGAGGGTCTGGGGAAGAAAGGCTTGTGCTGAGATCTGAAGGAGCTGTCCATTCAGACTGCTGAAACAGAATATTGAGTAGCCGATAGACAATAGTAATTTATTTCTCACAGTTTTGGAGACTGGGAAGTCCATGATCAAGGCACCAGCATATTTTGTGTCTGGCAAGAGCTCACTTTCTGGTTCACAGGTGGCTATCTTTTCATTGTGTCTTCACAAGATGGAAGGGACCTGGGAGCTCTCCAGGACCTCTTTGATAAGGTCACTAATCTCATTCATGAGATCCCCATCCTCATGACCTAATCACCCCCAAAAGCCCCATCTCTAAATACCATCACACTGGGGAACAGATTTCAACATACAAATTTTAGGGGCACATGACATTTGTTCTACAGGACTAGATGTGGGATGATCAAAGGGATGGGACAGTAACTATTCCAGACGAAGGGAGTGGTGAGAACACAGGCTCTAAAATGGAAAGGAGCTTGGGATGTTTAAGAGGTGGCCCAACACAGTGCGCATGGGGCAGGAGGAAAGAGCTATGGTTGGAGATGTAGGACACAGCCAGGACGTGTAAAGATTTATAGGTCATGGAAAGGAGTATGGATTTTTTAAAAAATTGCAATAGGCTGTCAGCTCATCATCAAATTTAACTTTTTAAGGGGCATTTTCTTTGTTGTTTTTATTGTTTTAATATAGATTATTGGGACCAGGCTTCTGATGAGTCAGAGGTGAAACTGGACCAACACAGGCACTGGCCAGTTCCTGGACTACAAGGCAGCTCCTTCCACTGTACTAATGCATCTCTTGCCACTCTCTGGGCAAACATGAAAGTGGGGGGGGGCAGTGTTACCCATTAGATAAGGTAAAATTGCCAAATTTTAGCCACACAAACATTTCACCTAAAAATACTATGTGATCATCTTTGAGCAGACCATGGCATAGGCTAGCTCAGCTTGGGGGAAAAAAAAAAAAACCATTAAGGCCCTCCATCCATGAAGTTGATGAATTTGACCCCTCCCCTGGTCAGGCTGGTCACCCCACTAGGGTAGACCCAACCACACTTACATCACCCTACACAGATGAGAATCTCTTCTGATTGCACCACAGGCTGATAACCCAGAGGGTGGCAAGCAGTGAGTCAGTGCCAACCTCACCAAAATGGGACAAACGAGGACCACATGGGATGGATCTGGGGCTGCTGGCCCCAAAATTGCCTTTAGTGACCTTGAAGTCTAGGAGCTGGCTGGTTGTTGGCTGTTGTTGTTTGGCTTTATGTTGTTTCCCTTTCCCACTGGGGGTAAAATGACATAGGGGTACAGAACAGGGTCAAGCACACACCTGGGGAAGGAAACACATGACCTAAATGTTAACTGGCCACCAGCCATCAAAGTGTCATAGAGATTTCACAAGGATTCAAGGGCCTGGGCCTTCCCAGCTGGTGGCTGGGGCTTAGGTTAGACAGAGCTCTCAACATCAGCCCCATGAGACCTGACTGGGAATACTGGCTCCGCCTCCTCAAGAGCTGTGTAGACTTAGGTAAGTGCCTTGGTCTCTCTGGGTCTCACCTGGCTTCTATGGGCTGTGAGAAAGGTGAACATGGCCTTGCCAACATCACAGGGCTATGTTCCGAGTCCCAAAGGAAGTAATGTGTGTGAAAGGGACTTGGGAAGGATAGAGAGCCACATAAAATGTCTCATGAGGCTTTACAAGCTCTGGGAAGTATGGGAAATCAGGAAGTTCATCAAAGAGTTGATACGGAAGCTGAAAGGATCAAAAGGAAAACTCCAGGGGACAGGCTGTAGGAACTGAGATTGTCCATGTTAAATGGGAGAGGTTGAGGGCCGTATCCAGCCCAGGACTGGTTCTTATTCAGAACATCATGACTAACTTCTTTCATGTCTCCTGAAGAGAAAACGAAATAAAATGCATAATTAAAAAAAAGAAGGAGTATTTTCTATCCCTGAAGAATGAATGTCTTGCAAGCATGTTAAATACCAGAATGTGTTACTGAAAGCAAATTTGGTAATTTTTTCTCTAATGGCCTTACAGGATATTTGTACCTAAGTGTGGGTGGCTTAAATGTGATTCTTGAAGATAAGGGAAGATACTACACTACAAATAGAGCTTTTCCTCTTTCTTCATTCCTTCCTCCCTCCCTCCCTTTCTCTCTCTCTCTCTCTCTCTCTCTTGTTCTTGGAATTAAGTTCACAGGAATCCCCAGGCTGTAAGCTACACGAAGACAGGGATTTTTGCTCATGGACACGTTCCAAGCACACAGCACTGTTCCTGGTGTGTAGTAGGCACTTAATAAATCTTCACTGAATGGAGGAACAGAACCCTGTGGCTTGTCCCAGAATTTGAGAGCAAGACCCGCCCATCCCTATGTAGTCACCTGCTCTCTGTTTCCCCTACCTAAGGAACCCCGGTATGTCAGCATGTCATGGACCAGCTTCCCAAGTCGCAGTGGTTTTCAGATACCCGGGAATTTGCACAGAGTGGAGGGAGTCGAGCTCATTCCTTTTCAGCTTGCACCACCAAACTTTTACCTGAAGTATATACTGGGCTTCCGGACATCATTTTCCATTGCTTTGATTTGTAGCTGCCATTACATGACAGAGCGTCGAGATGAGAAGCCTGAAGCATGGGAAAGCAAGGAAAATAAGTCTTCTCTTGAGGTACCGTCACCTGAGGATTTCTGAGTAACAGATGAAGGGGCTAAAATGGTCATTTTGGTCATGTCTTCGGTGTTTCTTGCTTCATAAAATCTGAACAGAGAGAAGAAAGGATCTAAATTATTCCGGTTTTCCTCTTTTTGAAATTTCCATGGGCTGTTGCTTACATAATCATTTTTTAAAAAAGACTTTATTTATTTGAGAGTGAGAGCATGGGCAGGGGAAGGGCAAAGGGAGTGGGAGAAGCAGACTGCCTGCTGAGCAGGGAGCTCGATCTACAACCTAGGTCGAAAGGGCTTGATCCCAGGACTTGATCCCAAGGGCTCCAGGATCATGACCTGAGCCAAAGGCAGCCGCTTAACCATCAGAACTGCCCAGGCGCCCTAACTAATCGTATTTTTAAAGAGCAAACGTTCTAATTCTAAGAGGCTGGGAGTTGCCAGGTTTCTGGGGAGGCTCTGATTACAAGGGCCATTGACTGAATTGTTCCGTTACCCACTGGTGATCACACTGTAACCACAATATTCTCTCAGGCACAACAGCCCTTGAGCAGAAACATACATTTTAGTTAATTATTAGGATAAAAGAAGTCGCGAGACCACGTGTCAAGGCCTCTATTTAGCATCAGGAAAGCAGACCTGCCAAGGACGCATTCCAAAGGCCCCAAGCCTCTGGGGCATATGTTCCCCAATACCATCTTCCGATGAGAAGGACAACACAGATCTGGGCCACCTTCCTGTGTGCAGGAGGGGGGCAACAGACGGCTCTGGAGGGCCTCAGGTTTGGTCAGCCAGCAAATGGGTGAGAAGTCCAGCTCAACTGTTGATGCCTCGTCCCTGTCCTGAAATCATAGACGCCACCTCCTGCGGTCCCATCCCAATCTACATTCAGCTCTGTTACTAAAGGTCCGACAACCTGCACAGTTGCTCTGGGAGACGACAATTGGCTTTGCAGTGCCTGCCCTGCCTTTCAGAACATTTTCTTGATTCTCTCCCTTTGACTCACCACGGTGCTCTGGCTGAGGGTGGCTGAGGCAGGTATGCCCCGGCCCACTGTAAAGATGAAGACCCCGAGGCTCAGAGATGTTAAGTAGCTTGTCTAGTTACACAAGCTAGGGGAGGCCCTGGGAGCACCTGCTGACAGGCGATGGAGTCACACTGCTTGGGTTCACATCTTCGCCCTTCCACTTAAGTAGCTCTGTGGCTTGGGTTTTTGTGACTCAGTTTCTTCATCTGTAAAGTAAGAAGACTACTGATATCTGCTTCATGGTGTGGTCGGTAGGCTAAGAGATAAGGCAACATAGTCAGCAGAGTGCTTAGTACACTTCCGTGCTTGGTCAATTATTAGCCATTATTATCATTAAGGATACTATTACTATGGAGAGATATCATGGAGCCTGATTCCCAATCCTCCCAGTGCTTTTTTGCTTCAGTGACGCACCGGGCAATGGTTCTGCCACTCTCCCGCCCTCCAATCCTTTCCCTCTGCCCTCACCACCTTCCTTACTCAAGACAGTGGAAACTCAAACTCTCTTTCCAGACACTGTGGCCTTTCTGGTTGCTATTTAAAAGCCTGGGCAGGCATGAGGGGACATGATGTCTCTACATCTATGTGGCATATGGCTGAGAAGTATTATCAGATAGGGGCAAAGAATACCCTATCTTCCTCACAAAAAGCTGCCACCCAAGGCTTGAGTGAGGCAAGAAGAGGAGGCCCTGTTGCTTCCTCCCAGCTTCCTTAGAATTCCTTGGAATTAAATTCACAGGAATTTCACCAACCCAAGATAATGCCACCAGTCTGCGGCAGAGGTGGAACTGGGAAGGAGGGTCTTGGGGCTCTTTACCCTGAGTCCCTTCCACTCCCCAGCTCCATTCATTGCCCTGCATCTGTGACCAGTGGAGGGAAGAGTCAGGAAAGATGGAGGCTGGCCTGCAAAGGGCTTCTGGGTTGATGTCCCCACAGTGGTCCTCGCTCCCGGCTGCCGCTGCGTCAATGGTATGCACCGTGCTGAGAACAGATGATGGCAGCTTGGAACTTTCTGATTTAAACTTTCCCCGGAGGGCCGATCTGAAAAGAAGGCCTTCAGAGGCTGTTTTCTGGGGTCCTCGTCCTTGCTGGAAGCCCAGCTTCCCCTAGAGAAATCATTAGAAATATCACGTTGTAGGCTGGGGAGAAGTAGTTAATCAGGAGCTCTCTGACGAGATAGCATATGGAAATCTCAGATGGGCCAGGCCTCATTCTTCTGGATGGAGTTGAAAAAGGAATAGCATAGAGAGTACATGAGACAAAGCAGGAGGCAAGTCCCATCCCCGGGTTACATGAAAGCTAGGGATGTTTCTCATGGAGCCCTGCCTGCAGATTTCACAGGTCACTCGCTAGCCCACTCTCCCTAAATTTTAAATTTCTATCCTGTACTTCTAAACCTCCTTGGAAAAACACCAGTATTATCATTATGCATTTTGATCTTCCGGGGGAAAAAAGATATCATGTCAGTTAGGTCATTATTAATGTGGAACTTGGCTTTTGAAGTTCAGATGACTCCTTCCACAAGGGCACAGCTTGTTATAAACTGTATGCCAATAATCGCTGCTTTCTGGGTTACCTTTTCTCCTTACAGCTGAAACCTGAAAATCCTCAGTACTACTACCATCATTATTCTTGGATGCTGGAAATCTGAATCTGGGAAAAAAATATCACAAATGCTTCATGCATCAGTATTGGACGTATAGCTACTCTTCCTGCTTTTATCTGCTGCTGGTTGTGCTCTGTCACATGATGTACTTGAGAGATGTGGGCTTTGGCAATTGAGAGAATGGGGTTCATATTCTGGCTCAGCAACTTCCCAGTCGTGTGAATTTGGGTAAACTCTATCTTCCTGAGCCTTATTTCCCTCATCCGTGAAATGGGACAAAAAGGCCCAATTCTGCAAGATGGTTGTGAAGAATAAAGCAACGAACCTAGAAAAATATAGTATAATGTCTATCTACAAAGTAGATGTTCAGTAAGAATAATAATTTAAAAGCTAACAATTAGTGAATACTTATTATGTCCCAAATGGTATGCTATGTGCTTTTCAAATATCACTATATTTAATCCTCAATATACCTTATGAGATATGTATAATTACCATTTCCCTTTTCATAGATGAGTAAACTGAGGCACAGAGAAGTTATATAAGTTGCTTAAGAACACACAGCCAGAATTAGAATTTAAATCTAGGGCCTAGGATTCAAATCTAGGCTTCCAAAGCTCATAATCTCAACCACAAGAAATGGTGGCCATTCTTGTCAAGATTATTAAATTGAAATATGAAGTGTTTGATTTTTTTTGTTTGTTTAAATGCTGCAAAGCAACTATTTTGACAACTGGATGCAGTGACTGGCCCCGTCCCATTCTCAATATAAAAAGAAAGCTTCTGTAGGAAATTTGACATTATTTGGAAAAAGGAAAATTGCTTTCCATAACCTGGTAATGTAAGCAGGCTACAGACATGTGTATGGAAAAAAAATCCAGGAATTCCCTAGTTACAGTGAACTTCATTTTTCATACATTTAAACGTATAAACTGAAAGATTTTAACATTTAAAGACATAAAAAAGGCGGGGGGGATTTGGAATGGAGGTTTTACTTTGAGGCTTTGTGACCAAACTGACAATTAACCTGGACCACAGATTGGTAGGTACCTTGTCTTCAACAATTGTGATAAATGAGGCACTGATTTGCTTTTTATTTTTTTTGCCAGCAGTGGTAAAGTGATCCGTAGGTTTGACATGATGTGTTTCTACTAGAGAGGCTGCCCTTCTCCAGTTTATGCATTTTCAATGGGACAAAATTCACTTGGCCTGTCATTTCCTGATTGAGAAATAGACAAATAAGGAATGTTATTTCATTAAGACTGTCATTGAAGCACAATACTGATGTCAATAAGCATTTCTGTCTATGTTCCCTCTTCCTGCTGAAATCTTGTTGGTATGTTCTCATTCGATTGCAGAAGCTGACTGGTAAAAAAAAAAAAAAAATCACAAAATTTAAAATTATAATGCCATTGTCATTAGCCAGAAAAGATAATAGCAGAGAAAAAGGACAGCTCTTGTAGAGCTTAAAATCTCTTGGGGGTGGGGTGGGGGCGCTGGCGTATGGCTTGGGAAGGTAACTCTCAGCCCCAGTGCACTAGGTATGAAAGGTGGACTAAAGGTTTCCACCCTCTTCATTCTACAAATAAATACACTCTGCTTCCTCCCACATTGGGGCCTTTTCACACCTGCTTTTTTCTCCTGGGAATGCTTTCTCCACTGAACTTTCCTCAATACCTTGCTCATCCTTCAGATCTTGGGTTAGAGAAGACTTCCTCAACATTCTAGGCTCTGTTGGGTCCTCTGTCCTTTTCCTTCACTGGGGTCAAACACTGTCGTTGTTTGTGGTTGTATATCTGTGTGATTGACTGCCAGCTCCATGGGGACAGGAACCAGGCCTCGTTTTAGGCACCACTGTATGCCCAGGGTTTGTCCTAGCTCTTGAAACATAGCAGGTGCTTAAGAAATATCTGTTGACATGTGCTTTGGCAGCACATACAATAAGAAATAATCTGTTGACTTATTGATGGGTCACCCTTGAGGGTGAGCGGAGTACCCCCTGCTTAAGCCACTGTTGCTGCTGTTACAAAATGAGATCACAGGGCTCTTACTTCCTCCTCACCAGACAATTTGTGCCAACAAAACAATTTCAGTTGTAATGCTTCTCTCAGGCTTCCCAGCAACACTGATTGGCATAATCTGTGCTTGGTTTATAGTCTCTGGGATTACCAGATGTCTAGTGAGATGCTGAATGTGGGGAATGATTTATCCGTTTTCTCAGTACACAGGGGCACCTTTAAGAAAGGTTTGGCTGGATGGCAGAGTTGGCAATCAGCCTGATTTTCACTGAGATGCACATGTCCTATGCCATTCGAGTTCAGAGCCATAATCTCATGTGCATCTGCAGTTAGCAATTCTGACACCCCTTTGATTCCCACTCCGGTAGCTGGATTAGAATGGGAGTGAGTGAAAAGGACATTGCAATAGGATAGGCCTCTAATGATATTAAAAATATTTCTTAATAAATCAAAATGCAAACGTTAACACATTATTTGTGATATGCCTCATGGCTGATTGTGATTCTCAGTCCACACCGTGGGGGTGGGGGGGGGGACCTGGAAGCCACTTACAGAGGGGACCCTGAGGGCTAGCCTGAAACCTCAGGCTGCCAACCTTGCTCCTCCCTCCCACCCCATCCCCCACTTGCAGGGGAAAGCCCACAAACTGCTACTCTCCTTGCCCTTTTACTTTTTGGGTCTGGAATTCAGGACAAAGCACATCTGAATCTGGCATTAATAACCCTGCCACATCTTGGAGTGCCCTATCTACTTGGGCATTTTGACAACTCTATTTTTAAAGAAAGGTATTTATTTGTTTAGGGTTTTTGTTTTTTTTTTTAAGTTTTTTTTGGGGAGGAGTGATTTTAGGAATCATTTATTTGTAATAGTTGGCTCTTTCAGTTTTTTTTTTTATCAGAGTAAGTTCAAGTGCCTAAAAGTAGAGGATACATCTCCATCCCAACTGCCACACACCCCCTTCCTTGCTTCTCTCCTCCCCAGCACTGTATGGGCTCTGTAAACACCTGTGGAGTTTCTTCTGTCTCTACTTCTTTCTTCCCTCACTTACACCCTTCAGGAAGGATACTGTGCGCTTGAGTTCTCCTATTACAGGGACTATTAGCATGCTGGCTTTGTGCCAGCCTGCTTACTCTATCCACAACATAGGTCTAGAGAGCCCAAGAATTCAAATTCTGCCTTCACCCTGGGGAGGGGTGTGCGTCCATGACGGTCCTGAGGCCCTTGCCCTTTGAAAGCCCTGACTTCAGCTTTCCTCTCCTCAGAAATGCCAAAGAAAAGAGATGAAGTTAGCGCAGGTGACCTGTTTCTTCTCTAGTGGGCCGAGCTAGTCTCTCAATCCTCAAAGAGCAGTTCCCTTTCCGTAGCTGGGCCCCCCCACCCCCACCCCACCCCACCCCACCCCAGAGAAGGATGTAGTGACCAGAACACTGAACTTGGAGTCCGAAGAGCAGGCTGCAAGTTTGAACACCACCACTTATCAGCTGCGTGATTTTAGGCAAGTCACTTTAGCTTTCTTATTACTTACCACGGAGTGGCTCGCTTGAAATGAGTGTGCCTAGACTTCGTTCCATTAGCATTCTTTAAAAAAGAAGAAAAAGAAGAAGGTGGTTACAGGAAGTATCTACTGACCCGTTTCCAGCAGAGGTTCAAGGGAGGGCCTCCCAGGACTGGTCCCAGGCGCCTTCCCAGGAGCCGGCGGAGCCTCTTGGCTGCTCTTGGTCGCCCCTGCCCCAGTCCACCCCAGGCACACCACAGGCTTGACAGGGTGTAGCTCTTGAGAGATGTTTGAGTTGTTGGAAAGCTCCGGATAATTCCAGAGGGTCAGTCACTCCCACTTGAGCGCTCTAATACGCTTGTCAGACGGGCCAGACAAGCCCGCCTCTCCTCGGTGGGGCCCCCTTCCCGGCCTCACCCCCAAACTCAGCCTCCTCCTTCGGGAAGGGTAACCGGCGAGGACCGCAAGTCTCTCCTATGCCAGTGCCGCCCCCAGCCTGCGTCCGGCCCTTTGCGCCCTTCTCAGCCGGCACTCGGGCGTCCAGGAGCTCCCCCTCCGGGCGGCGCGGGGTGGCCACCGGCGCGGTTGGCAGCAGCACCCGCCGCGGGGCGGCCCCGGCGACTCGCCCGCCCATGTGCGTGGAGAGGAGCGAAGCTCTAGCAGTCGCCGCGCCCGTGCCTGCTGCGTGAGTGTGGGTGCCTAGCCTACGAGGCCGGCGGGGGCCGTAACCCGAGTCCCGCTGCCACGACCCACATTTGCATAATTTGGCTCCCCCCCACCCCGCCTTCTTTCGGACTCAAGGCTGGAGATGCGAGTCGGGCTCCCCTCCGAGGCGTCGTCTTGCCGGTGGTCAGCGCGGGGGCCGCGGGACCGGCCGGAGCGCAGGCGGAGTGGGCTGGCGCACGTGGTAAGAGCGCAGCTTTCTTTTCTTTCTTTTCTTTTCTTTTCTTTTCTTTTCTTTCTTTCTTTCTTTCTTTCTTTCTTTCTAAATAAGCAATGGGACTTTGCACGTTTACACCGAGGGTGGGGTATCTACAAGGGCACTAACGTCGCTATGATTTCCTTCCTTTCCCTTTTATTTTTATCTTCAGTTGGAAAAAGAGCGCGCAGTGCGATCGGTAAACTTTCCTAATTTTTTTCTGGGCGTTGGGTCAGGAAAGTGGCCGGCCGCTGGAGAAGACGATTCCGCGGCGGGCAGGGGGAGACGCGACGCTTGGGCGGAGGAGCAGAAGCCGCTGCCGGCCTCCCCCGGGGCCCTCACCGCCGCGCGCCCGCCCGGGTGGGAGCGAGCTGGCTGCGGCGGCGGCCGCGGCAGGTGAGCGGCGGGAGAGCCGCCTGCAGCGCCTAGCTTCCTCCACGGCGTGGCGTCGTAGTTCTCGCCAGCCCGGGCCCCCACGAGGCTGGGGCCGTCCCGCGCCGGGGGCGGGAAAGGGCCTGGCCCGGCCGGGCCCCAGAGGCTGCCCCCGCGCTCCATCCCAGGTCTTGGAGGCTTTGGGGCGCAACGGAACCGGGCAGGCGGCGGCGGGCCGGCTTGGGCACCTGGGAGCAGCCTCCCGCGAGGCCCGGGCCAAGCCGGGAGCGCTGCAGCGGTGGGACAGGAGCGGGAGTGGTGCGTGCAGCGAGCCAGAACCCACCGCTTTATGGACCTCTGAAAAGTTTTTTTTTTTTAATTGTTTTGGGAACTAAACAGGAAGGTTTCCATCCGGGACAGTTTTGTTGTTGTTGTCGTTGTTATTTTTTACTCGAAAAGGGAAACGCGTGTGGGGGTGATGGTGGCTCGAAATTGGCCTTAGCGACGCTGTTTGCTGTCACTCGGGACCTCGCTGGGCTCACCGAGGTGGCTCTTGGCGAGGCAAAGCAACAAGATTCTTCCAAATGTGCGTGTTGTGGAGTAGGGCTCCGGGGAGGGCAGGGCGTACCCGCCGAGTGTAGCCGTTCGGGGGTCGGGGGCTGCCGGTTCGGCGAGAGAAGATGAGGAGGGGTGTCTTGGCAAGGTACCCAGTGCAGCAACCCCCGGCACGCGCTTGGCGGGCCGGGCGCTCTGTTGGCGAGGCGGGCGCCCCGGCGCGCTGTCAACAGGGAGGTGTGTAGCGTAAGGTGTGCGAGTGGGTGTGTGAAGAAGGCAGCGGGGGCGGGAGTGTGTGTAGCGGAAGTGGAGCGTGTTTGAGTGTAAGAGTGTGTGTGCGTGTGCGCGGCGGGGCAGGGTGAGTGTCCAAGCCTCCATCTGGACGCCCCCACACAGCCGACCGCCCAGACGCGCCGGGAAGGGCGCCCGCTCGGCTCAGCAGCTGAAGGGGGGCGGGGAGCGCGCGGGCAGAGGAAGGGGGGGTGTCGCCGGCTGAGGATTTCTCTCGAAGCTCGTCGCAGTTATTCTGCTCCTCCTAGGGTCTACCCCCCAGCCCCAAGATGCCCGAAATACTTAAACAAACAAACAACCCCAAACCTGTTCCGTTTTCGCTCCTGTATAAATAGAACAGACTTTCCAAAAAAGCAATACCGCATTCACTCTTATCACCAGCCACTTCTTTCCACCAAGTAATTCAGAAAAAAACAGTCAGCTTCCGTGAATGCATGCAGCTTTTTTTTTTTTTTTCTTCGGTGCCTCCTTTTGCTTGCGGTTTTGAGCTGCCAAGAAAGTGAGTAGGGGTTTGACTGTAGTGTCTCGGCTCCGCTCGGTTTCTTTCCGAAGTTTAATTTTCCGGAATGGCTCCCAAACAAGGGCTGGGGAGGCGGAGCCGCCGACACCGGATCTTCGCCTTTTTTGGAAAGTCCCGAAGAACCGGAATTCCTCCCCGCCCGGGGAGGCCTCGCCGCAGCTAGGACCCGCAAGCTCTTCCCGGGTGGCCTGAGCCAGACTCGCGGCGCGCCAGCTCCCAGCTGGGCCCTGCGTCCTGGATGGGGACTGGGCCTCGGGCTGCGCGCCCTAGACCCCAGCGATTCCCCGCTGAGAGCCGGGAGTCGCGAGCCCGGCGGAGCCCGCGCTGCCGAGCCCGTATGCAAATCGGCCATGTGACGGCAAGAAGCCGCCTGGCCCAGCCCTGTTCCTCAGTCCATATATGGGCAGCGACGTCACGGGCATTGAGGACCTGCCCATAAATACTTACAGCAACACTTTCCGTCTAACCGAGAGAGCAGCAATTGATTAATAGCTCGGCGAGGGGACACACTGACTGTTATAATAACACTACAGTACCAGCAACTCCTGGCTTCCAAGCCGGAGCACAGGAGAGAGTCAGTGGCAAATAGTCATTTTCTTCTTTCTTAGAAAAAACAGCAACTTGTTTGCTAGTTTTATTTCTGTTGGATTTTTTTTTTTTTTTTGTGGTTGCTTTTAAGCGTGGAGGGCAAAAGGAGATACCAACTTAGACTCAGTCCAATCCCTCTCCAAAACGGCTTCTCTGACGCTCCAGGTAGAGAGGGAGTTGGGTCTCCAGGTTGTGCGAGGAGCAAATGATGACCGCCAAGGCCGTAGACAAAATCCCAGTAACTCTCAGTGGTTTTGTGCACCAGCTGTCTGACAACATCTACCCGGTGGAGGACCTCGCCGCCACGTCGGTGACCATCTTCCCCAATGCCGAACTGGGAGGCCCCTTCGACCAGATGAACGGAGTGGCCGGAGGTAAGCCGCATGCCCCCTTCGCAGGCTGGGACCCACGGGGCTCGAAGGTGGTGGGTGGGGTGCGGTGCGTGTGCAGGACTTGGAGGAGAGGGTTGGGGCGCGAGGTGGACGGTGTTGACCCAACCGGGTGCAGGAGAAGCCCGCGGGAGCAAGGACCCGATCGCTGGAGCTGGGCGCGCGGGCAAATGCACCAGGTCTCCAGGGAGCGGGCGTGCGTGCGCCGCGGCGCGCCCAGCCCCTGGCGGGCGCGGGGATGAGAGTAGAAGAGGTGCCCGACCAGGCGTCGGGCTTGTGCCAGCTCGTGGGCCGCCGGTACCCAGGCCTCCCCTCTCCCGGGGAAGGGATAAAGTGACGAGAAAGTTCGGGGCTCCGGAGGAGAGCTGGAAAGCCGAGCGGCGGAGAAGCGCCAGAGGAAAGCGTCCGCCGCTCCCTCCCGGGCAGAGCCGACCCCGGGGAAAAAATCTCCGAGCGCGTCCCGGGAGCGGCCAGAAGGAGCGCCCCCACCTGCGCGCCTCCCGCGAAGTTGAGGGGGTTGGCGAGGCGGGAAGAAGGAGGAGGAGGAGGGCGGGCAACGGCGGGAAGCGGCCCCCTGGCTGCCGAAGGAGGCCCGCGGGGGCACCGGCGCCGCTGGTTTCCTTGGCGATGCAGTGGAAGGTGGTCCGCCGCTGTCCCCGCTCCTTCCTCGAAGCTCCGCTACTGGCTTTGGGCTGGGGCGTGAGGGTGTTGGACAAGGCTGAGAAGGTCGGGGAAGGAAAGAAACCTATCGATTCCTTCCACTGCAGCGCCCCATACCCTCCAGCAGCCGTCAGCTGTAGCGCAGCGGGAAAGGGAGAGAGGGAAGGCACCGCGGAGGGGTAGCAGCCAGAAATCACTGATTTTTTTCTCAGGCTCCCCGGCGGCACTGGCTGGGATCAGTCTCCTGGTTAGTGTCTGCCCTGGAGCCGCAGCCGTGGGACCCCCAGACAAAGGAGAGGGAGAGAATTTCCAGGCAGATGGGGGATTTTTGATATTGTTGTTGCTATTATTGGGTGTTTTTATTGGGGACGAGAGCCACAGATGGCTGTGTGTGGGGGTTGGGAGTAGCTCATCCTGGCTTTCCTGGAGGTAGTTTGAGTCCCAGACTGTCACTGGCTGCGGGCGGGATCCCTGGCTACCCTTTTCTTACTGTCTTTGGTCTGCAGTTTTCCCACCTGTTGGACTCTGCCCCATCTACTCTGCTAGGATTTTGGGATTTGAGAATGGACCTATGTTTAGAGGGGATAACAAGGGATTCTTGGCTGCATTGCCATTGCTACACCTCCATTGTTTCTATTCCCTCCCCAGATGGCATGATCAACATTGACATGACTGGAGAGAAGAGGTCCTTGGATCTCCCATATCCCAGCAGCTTTGCTCCCGTCTCTGCACCTAGAAACCAGACCTTCACGTACATGGGCAAGTTCTCCATTGACCCCCAGTACCCTGGTGCCAGCTGCTACCCAGAAGGCATCATCAATATTGTGAGTGCAGGCATCCTGCAAGGGGTTACCTCCCCAGCTTCGACCACAGCTTCGTCCAGCGTCACCTCTGCCTCCCCCAACCCACTGGCCACAGGACCCCTGGGTGTGTGCACCATGTCTCAGACCCAGCCGGACCTGGACCAACTGTACTCTCCACCGCCACCTCCTCCTTATTCTGGCTGTGCAGGAGACATCTACCAGGACCCTTCGGCATTCCTGTCAGCAGCCACCACCTCCAGCTCCTCCTCTCTGGCCTACCCACCACCTCCTTCCTACCCCTCCCCTAAGCCAGCCACGGATCCCAGTCTCTTTCCCATGATCCCAGACTATCCTGGATTCTTCCAACCACAGTGTCCAAGAGACCTACATGGTACAGCTGGCCCCGACCGCAAACCCTTTCCCTGCCCTCTGGACTCCTTGAGAGTCCCTCCTCCACTCACTCCACTCTCCACCATTCGCAACTTTACCCTGGGGGGCCCCAGTTCTGGGGCCACAGGGCCAGGGGCCAGTGGAGGCAGTGAGGGACCCCGGCTGCCTGGCAGCAGCTCAGCCGCCGCTGCGGCCGCCGCTTATAACCCCCACCACCTGCCGCTGCGGCCCATTCTGAGGCCTCGCAAGTACCCCAACAGGCCTAGCAAGACCCCAGTGCACGAGAGGCCCTACCCGTGCCCAGCAGAAGGCTGTGACCGCCGCTTCTCCCGCTCTGACGAGCTGACCCGACACATCCGAATCCACACGGGACACAAGCCCTTCCAGTGTCGGATTTGCATGCGCAACTTCAGCCGCAGCGACCACCTCACAACCCACATTCGCACTCACACGGGCGAGAAGCCCTTCGCCTGTGACTACTGCGGCCGCAAGTTTGCCCGGAGTGACGAGAGGAAGCGCCACACCAAGATCCACCTGAGACAGAAGGAGCGCAAAAGCAGTGCCCCGTCCTCAGCGGTGCCAGCTGCGCCCACGGCCTCGTGCCCCGGGGGCGCGCAGGCTGGGGGGCCCCTGTGCGGCAGCACCAGCGGCACGCTCGGTGGAGGATCTCTGGCCCCTTGCTCCTCTCGGACCCGAACACCTTGAGATGAGACTCAGGCTGACACACCAGCTCCCTGAGGCCCCGGAGGCCCTTCGTCCCCTGGTCCACTTGGATGCACAACAAACACTACCAACCCTGTCCTGCCCCTCTCTCCCCTCCCTGGGCCAAGGGCCTTGGTGGAGCCCAGCACTGCCCCCTTTCCACCTAGAAGCAGGTCCTTCCCGAAACTTAGGTCACTTTAGTCTCTCTTAGGTGAGTTGACTCTCACCCCAAGTTAACGAATGGGGAGGCTTGGAAGGGGGTGGGGTGGGGGCCCCTGGCCTAGAGGGCTGAGGCCTGACCCTGCTTTAAAGGGTTGTTTGACTAGGTTTTGCTTCCCCTGCTCTCTCATATTTTGTCCCATTACAGGTTTTTTTGACTCTGGATGTCCCGATTGGAGACTTTTTCTACAGTAGGTTGGGAGATGCTGCTCCCTTCAGGTGGGGGCAGCGGAAAGAAGGAAAGCTGATGTGCACTTTATGGCTTGGGACTGATTTGGGGATTCTGTACAGTGAATGAAGCATGGCCTTTATGCTGCATTCTGTGGCCCTAGAACAGTGAATCAAAGCTTATCTAGTCGTTCCACCCCTGTAAGCAGTATGTATTATAAACTCAGAGAACGGAAGTGCAATGTGATGGGAGGGACATAGCAATATCTGCTCCTTTTTGAGTTGTTTGAGAAACAGAGAGACTATTTTTTCAGTGTATATCCACTCAGATTTTGTGTATTTTTGATGTGCACTGTTCTCCAAGTTCTGAACCTTTGGGAAAAGAAGTAAAGCATTTATGATCTCTCGCAATGAGTCAGAGGTTAACTTATTTAAAGGGGGATGTACATATATTCTCTGAAACTAGGATGCATGCAGTCGTGTTGGAAGTGTCCTTGGTGCCTTGTGTGATGTGGACAATGTTACAGGGTCTGCATGTAAATGGGTTGCCTTACTGTGGAAAAAAAAATCACTCCCTGGGTTTAGTATGGCTGTATATTTCTGCCTATTAATATTTGGATTTTTTTTTTAGAAAGTATATTTTTGTATGCTCTGTTTTGTGACTTAAAAGTGTTACCTTTGTAGTCGAATTGCAGATAAGAATGTAAATAATACTACTGGAGCTGAATTGTTTGGTTATTAGCTCTTAATAGTTGTGGAAATAGAAATGATTTATTCTAATGCAAAAACCACTAACTGAAGCTCAGATAATGGATGGTTTATGACTATAGTGTAAATAAATACTTTTCAACAATATCTTTGCTGCAGAAATCATTTATGAAAGATTTCCTGGGCAGGAATTCCATGGTTATCCAGTGGGTTTTAGTGCTTTGACCAAGCCAGGATCTCCAAATTTTCTTTGCTGGCCTTTCAACACCAGTACGCTCACCCCCAAAGCAATCTCCATTCATAATCAAACACTAGTGTTCCGGGGATTTCCCCCATGCATTAGTGTAAAAGTGGGGAGGCGTTGTTTTGACTCATTGTTCCGTCCTCTGTAACAGCCTATAGCTTCTCTTGGCTCCTGAGTGGGCTCCGGAAAATAAATACTTACAAACAAGTGCCCACTCGGAGACTACACATTTGTGGCTCCTTTCAGAACCCTGACCAAGGCCAGGAACTCAGACGAGATGTGGCTTTGTGGAAAGTGTGGTGGCATGGTCAAGCTGGAAATGACTTTTAGGTTCCAGGATTAGTCTCATGACCACAGAAAACTTTTTGAAAAATGCTATCGCCTCTTCAGATCAAAAATGCACCCAGACACTGCTGAAGACAGCATTAATGGGTTGCCAAAGGAATTACCCCAGGACTCATTTCTCTCTAGTCTTCTCTCCCTGATTACCCCTATTTGGAAGGATCACTAATCTGCCATAGGTTTGGCGGGTCTAGAGACTATCAAAATACCCAGCTCATTAGATAAGATAGGTGTACAGCAGCCTAAGAAAATCTTAAAGACACTTTCTTTAATAGGTAATTAAAAGGCAAATTAAATAGGCGTATATGGGCCTCCATGGGTACTGGCTAATGGTTTGCAAAAGAATACACTATAGGGTTCATTTTACTGCAGGCCTTTAGCAGTGATCTTAAAATAAAAAATATAAAAGTCATACGAAGTAAGTGGGTTGGGTCTCTGTGAAGTTATCTACTCTAAAATTGGGCCTCAATATCGTTTAAGTTCACCCACAGCTTCTGGATCCTCACACATGTGTAACCTGTTGGAATACCCATTGTTCAGCTGTATCATCTGAAAACTGCCATGTTTGTTCTTGGCCACTGTCAGCCCCCTTCATATGTGGTTGATAATTGAAGGCCTTTATTTTAGAACAGCAGACAGTGACACCTACTTTTTGCCCTACAGAACACTGGAATTTTGAGATCTAACTTGTGGAAGTAATTAATCCATTTATTTCCATTTATTTCCTCTCCTTCTGTATTTCAAAGATGCAGAATACCTCTTTCTGTAACTATGAAATAGAAATTTCTAAACTGCAGTGCCAGATTGTTCTGGTAACTGTTGTTACTCCATTAGATTTATATTTCCTAGTTTATCAGCATATTATCATCCTTGTTTGGCTAATTTTATTAAAATATGTATAAAACAATGCCACATTTTGATAATTATGTTTTTAATGAATACTTCCTTCCTACCAAAACTTCAAATTTTTACAAAGCAGGACAAAAAAAGTTGTTTTTTTTTTTAATTTTATCTATTTTTGAGAGAGAAGAGATCACATGTAGGCAGAGTGGCAGGCAGAGGGAGCAGGAGAAGCGGGCTTCCCGATGAGCAGGGAGCCTGATGCGGGGCTCAATTCCTGGACCCAGCCCAGGGATCATGACCTGAGCTGAAGGCAGACACTTAATTGACTGAGCCACCCAGGTGTCCCAGAAGTCATTTTTAAAAGAGTAAGATTAAATATTTTGATGATTGTCAAATTGGTTAATCATTTTCACCTTGATGTGGGCTTGAAGTGGCATAACATACCATAAGGAACACATCTTGGTGTTTTTTCAGACAACTTGGTCACTTTTACTTGATTTTAACATGTCAGATCAATTTTTAATCTAAAAACAATGTTGAAACATTGAGGGTATTGTCATACAGGTGTCCCATTTTTTACTTTGCTCAAGAAATAAAGCATATAAAGCTCAGCCTGCTCCTTCTTATATTCGATATGCTTTATTGAATATTTCTGATAGTACAGCTGTTACTGGGCATTCTTATTAAAAATAAACTTGGGGTGCCTTCTCACCTGCTCATGCTCTCTCTCAAATTAATAAAATCTTTATTTTTTATTTGTCAGAGAGAGAGAGAGAGAGAGAGAGCTAGAGAGTGAGCACAGGCAGGCAGAGTGGCAGGCAGAGGCAGAGGGAGAAGCAGGCTCCCTGCTGAGCAAGGAGCCCGACTCGGGACTCGATCCCAGGATGCTGGGATCATGACCTGAGCCCAAGGCAGCCGCTTAACCAACTGAGACACCCAGGTGTCCCTCAAATTAATAAAATCTTAAAACACACACACACACACACACACACACACAAACTTCTGGAGAATAATTGCTTAAAGATCATAATGCATTTGCTCTGGTTCACTGCATATCAAAAATAGGTCTATTAAACCTAAATCAGGTCTTCAATTATTCATAAATCAGTGTATTCAAATACCAACCACTAATGAAATTAAGCCAAACTGCTTGATATATATTAAAAGTGGCTCTAGTGATATTTTAACTGTTCTACACACACACACACACACACACACACGTCTATGTATATATATTTGGTGGCAATGAATGGTCAGCATCAACTACTTAAGATGCTGCCAAACGGCCATTAAACTTTACAGAAAAAGTAAAGATAAGAAATAAATTTAAGTCCAAAGATTCTTTCCTTCACAGATAAAAGTATTTTTGTTTTCTGGCACTAGTTTATTTCCCTTAGTTTAAATATAAAAGGAACTATTTTCTGTTGTAGCAAAATAACATGATTAGACAGCTTCAGATACGTTTTCAATCAGATTGTTTCAAAGCTCACTCTCCGGAAATAGACTAAGTTTATATTATTACTTGGGTTTTAGTCTGCAGAAAGCCACCTGTTTTCAGTACAATATAATCCTACTGTATAGACTAAATCTTTAACAGTAATTAAAATGTAGGCATCATAGTATTTTTCTTCTCCACTTTGCAATAATCAAATAATCTAAACAATTTCAAACATGCCTTTATTTTCCATAAGTACACTGATTTTAATCCAGAAATATAAACATCTCTGGATCTGAAAATTCAGTTTGTTGTTTGTGGGGCTTAACAAACGATTTCCTTGACAGTAGATGCTTCATTACACTGAAATGATCAGTGGTTGACTTGTTTGTAACTGAGTTCAGAATTCAGACTAGGAGGGTTACAGAAGTGGCACTGCCCTCAGTTCAGAATTGAATGGTAGTGGCCTGAATCCTGAATTACAGACATACTGCTTTTTTGCTGAGCAGTGCAGCTAGGGCACAAGATACAGTCATTGGGATTAGACGAGCAGTAACAGCCTTCTTGAGATGCCAAGGCTGAGGCACCTACAAGGCGACAATGCAAAAGGGGGAATAAAAGGTGTGGATTTTGGAAGAATTTAAGGACTATTAGTCTTAAAAGTTCAGAGAACCCACTCCTGTTGACAAGTAGTTCTTTAAAATGGGCCCCTGATTTTCATTAATAAACAGCAGTTAGTGTAAACTCAACCCATGCAAATCAAGCTTTGTAAAAAATCAATTCTCGTAAAATAGGTAGGTACACAATAGTCTCCACTAATATAACTGGCTTTTGATATAACCAGAGAATACAAAAGCTTTAGAAGTATTGAGACAGACATCTCATTCATGAGAGGCAATTATTGCATTTGTTATTCAACAGAAAAGTGATTAGTATCATTGTGCTCATTAGTCTGTGTAGAGGAAGACAAATTTTTCTCACAGCTGTTACTAAAATATAGTCTATATATTGCAGGAATATATGGAAATACAACAGCAGCACATCAAGTCAGTCATGACCAACAGTTTATGCAGAGGTACCGGCTTTGCTGCACCACATTTTCTATTTGTATTAAGAATATTCTTTCCTTAGTGGCTCACTGAAACAAGTTCAGTTTTCACCACTAATTTTCTCAGAATTTATTAATGAACTAAAAGTTACACCATTATCGAAATAAATTAGATATCATATTGCTATTTTGGCCTGCAAGAATTTCAGTTATTCTTTTGAAAAGCACCTTAGTTTTTTTGTTTTTTTTTTTAATTCAACTTGTATTTGAGAACTTTAAAGTTTGGAAAAACAATTCCTCCTTTATTACTGTCCTATTGGATAAAAAGTGCTTTAAACTGCCTCCAAGGCAGATTAAACTACACCAGAATGTGAAGCTACCAACAAACAATGTTAGCAATCCTGGAAGAAATGCTTGGCATTATGCCTGTCTCAGGTTTTACAACAGAGTGGCATTTCGCATTGAATAAGAGAAGTCAAGAATTTGTTTTTCTAGTTAAAAAACTGGGAACAAATATTCCTTCATTCTGGGCCATTAGTAACCCAGTGTGCACAAAGAGGCAAGGGCACATACTGTTTTTCTACAGGGACAACACTTTCCACCAATAGCAAACCTCCCTTTATTACAGACCTTAGAACTGGATTGCCATTTGGGCACGTCAATCAAGAGGGCTTAGACAACAGCTGGGCAGATTTTAACGTGTTTATTTCTACAGTTTGTTTTTATTAAAAGTGCTGTGAAAAAGGAATCCTATAAATAGTAAAAAGAGGGAAACAATAGTGCTCCATAGCCTGAAGCAAATGGTGTAAATACATTTGTAAACAAGGTAAAGTTGCTGAGCTTCCTAAAAGGACAAAAATAAAACTAGTTACAGATAGCACAATTGTTTAAGAGGTTAGGAAGTACTTTGTCCCAAGTTTTGGTGCTCTAAAATGGCCAGCAGTATAGGTAATTCTCTATTCTGTAGCTTTGATCATCTGTGCCTTCTCTCTTCCTATAGAAAACTACACTGGATGAAGCAAACACTGGCTCTCTACTGTTCTGAGGGGTTTTGAGAACACTGCCACCAAAACAATACAGCTGGAACCACCAGCCTTCTGGAACATTAGAGCTCCTGAGAGAATCTCAAACAGTCATCAACATTTTTCTCTATTTTTGCAGGAAAATACTGGAAGTAAACAGGGGCATGGACTTCAACAGCTGGCTAGGAGTGTTTTACATTCGGTTATTTGGAAGCATGCTGATTTAGCTCCTTTGAATCTTCTCCTTAGAAAACATGGAATTACCCTATCACTTCTTAAAGCACCCGAAGACCCCCCCACCAAAAAGTCATTTGAGGATAATATAGTTTTTGCATTAAAGGTCAATCTGCAACAAGCAATCTGTTCAACTCACAGATCTGGAGACTCATGGGGAAGAGAAGCTGTAAGTGACCATTTGTCACTGAGATATGCAGGTGCTGAAATTCTTAGTAGATGCTGCCAGAGTAAACCAGATGTGGCTACTGGGCAAGAGGAGGAAAGAAATTAAATCTTGTCCTCTACATGCATAGTTATGTTATTGGGGTGATGCCCCAACTCTGGGAAAAAGATCTATTCCACAACGAATTAATTAGGCAGGATAGCTCATTTTAAGTAGTAGCTCATCTTTTTAAGCCTAGTTTTTACCAATGACTTGAACTAAAAATTCAAACCACTGGGTCATGCAGTCAATAAGTTAAAACTATAATAAGTAAAAGGGCATACAACATAAGTGGAAAACAAACCCTATTTACCCGGGTAAAGGGGGTGGGGGCATTTAGTGTATTTTGTATAGGATAAGGAACAGAAAAAAGAATATTTTCATTATGGCTTTAGGACGGAAGCGCTTCAAATAGTCCCCTACCCCCCTTTCCCCCAAATCAAAACCCCGGTGGCAGTGACAGAGCCAGGAAACAACCTAGTCTACCCGCCTTCCCCACCCCCCTAACCCAGCCCCGTGGCTGCACTCCAGGCATCAGCGCTTCCCACTGCTCTGGAGGAAGCGGCTACAGCCCATTCCAGTAGATCCAACGCCCAGGCCTGGGGGTACGGACAGAGCCCTTATGGTGGGTCGCGGGCAGCGAGGCCCAGATGTGAACAGGGCACGTCTTCGGCCCACAGCAGCCAGGCGCGAGCGGCTTCAAGGGAAGACTTTGGGACCTGGATAGGGCTCCCCCTCGCACCAGAAGTCATCGGCCTGCGGGGTCTCCAGGAGCCACACCTCTCGCGGCAGGTCACAGGCCGAGCCGGAGGCCTCCTTTTCCCTGACGGGCTCCAGCACCCGGTAATAATGGCAGTCCCGACCATCGTCGGGGTCATAGGGCGGGGCCAGAATGTCCAGAAAGGCGGCGGGTCCGTCAACAGCGTCGATCTGGTGCAGGTTGTCCTGGTGCGGAGTGAGGACACAGGGGCCGCTGGCTTCGGTGTACTCGGCCCGCGAGCGCAGCACGCCCGGCCACACGGCGTCCCGCTCCCGGGCCTGCAGCGGCGGCTCGAACTGCTGCTCCGGCGGCGGGGCCCGCGGCTGTTGCCCGCCGCCCATCTCCAGTTTGTCCATGCAGCTGATGCGAACGGTGCCATAGAGCACCTTGAGCATGCCATGCATGCCCGGGTGGTCGTGCAATGGGATGGACGTGCCGCTCTTGAGCAGGAACACGCCAAGGCTGAAGCCGTCGGTTTCGTAGATGTGCATGTAGGTGACCGGCGGCAGGTTGGGCGGTAACGGCTGCAGCGTGGCCTTACGCGGGGCGATATTCAGGTCCTCCGCGCGGACTTGGGTCAGCAGGTTCTTAAGCTTGCTCAGGTTCTCCGGAAAGCCCTGCGGCATCGGGGCCTCGGGGCCCGGTGCCGCGCCGAGGTCGGAAGCGCTGCGGCCGCCCCCGCTGCCCCGGAAGGTGAGGCAAGCCTGGCGGGCGATCCGTTGGATCAGGGAGGCCATGTTGTCTCGGGGCATTCTCGGCTGTTCCTCCGCGTTCCGAGGCCGGCCCCCGCCGCCCCCTGCTTTCTTCCGCCCTTTGCGGTCTCCGGCGGCCGCCAGGGCTGCCCGCAGCCCGGGGCGAAGCTAGAGGCCCCGCAAGTACCGGTCTTTCGGGCGTGCGGCACCCCTCAGCAGCCTCGCGCCCGCAACGGTCCGGCGCACCCGCCCCGCGCCTCCGGCGAGCGCGCACGCGCACGACCCACACGCTGCACTCACGCCCAAGGAGCAGGTATCAGCCGCGCGGACGGTGGAAGGCTTTGCATTACGCCCAACGTTCCATTCAAGTGGCCCACACCTACGACGGTGGCCCGGCGCTCTGGCCGTCTTACAGAGCATGCTGGGACTTGTAGTCCGATATTACGGAGGAGCTCTGAGTTTCCTTTGTCAGCTGGAAAAAGAAGGATTGAGTTTGTTTCTTATGAAGCGCCCTTATTCGCGGTCCCAAGGTGTTTGCTTGTTTGAAAAAGGTGAATTGGGGCACAAGAGAAATGGCCGGTTGACTACAACTCCCGACAGCCCGAGTAGACTGAAGTGACGCACTTCCGGCAGCTGATCTGTGGCGTGGTGGGGTCTTGGCCACTGCATGGAACAGAGCAAGAGGGTTGTTAACCTTCTGGCGCCGCTCGGTCCTGTTCCGCCCAGCAGGGTCGCTTTTCTCCCGCTCTACCCTTGGGAAGGAGGCTGTTGAGTTAACTTTATGTCTTCCTGGCCACCTAGGCAGCACTATCTGCCACGTAGATTACTGGACGGCACTTTGGTAATTTTCCAAGTTTCTTGGGAGATGAGAGGGTCGAGGCCATCCCTCGTGATCACGATTCCTCAGCACAGCCGTCCCCAGCTGTTGTTTGCATCAGGGTGTGACGACGCTGCTCTTCCGGTTACAGAGTACGATAGTTTTGCTGGGATTCTAGAGGCCATTTGCTGTGGCCAAGGACTGTGTATACTAAGGGTTATCAAACCTTGGTTTGCCCAAGAAGCACCAGGTTAGGAGGGGAGGTAGGGAGGGGCTTTAAAAAAAAATACAGATTATGGTCTCAAATTGATTCACTAGGTGATTCTGAGGCAACGTATGAGAAACAGTGGTGTGCGGGAAACAGGCAAGCTCTTGACCTTCACCTAACCCTGAGTTTAAAGTATCTTTGGACTTCCAAAGTGGAACATGGGCTTCTTGTTCATTTTGTAATTGGAGTGGTTCTATAAATACTCCCCAGCTGAAAAAGGCATGGCTTCTTAATGGGCCGTGTAATCTATCTAAGGGGCGCTTAGTATATGTGAGGCATTCTATACCTAATGAGTATTATACTATTTGATCCTCATAGCAATTCTTTCAAGAGGTGGGCACTATTATTTCCAGATTACAGGTGAGGGAATGAGTTGCACAAGGATAGTAAGGAATGAGCAGGGCCTAAGCAGTGAAGAAAAAAATACAGTTAAAAAAAACACACCAAAAACCAGCAGTTTGAATTGGTGTTAAAAGCACTAAGTATAGAGTCAGGATATTGTCTTTCCAGTCTACTGTGCTACTTACAGGTTGTATGTCCTTAGGCAGATCTTACGCTTTTAGGTCCTCAGTTTATTCACTTGTAAAATGCTGAGGTTAGGGTAACAGTCCTTCTGAACCCAAGTTACTCATCAGAAGCCCCTGGGAAACTTTACAAAAGTAAAGATTTGGAGGTCATAACCCAGAGATTCTGATTCAGAAGAACCAGTGTGAAGCCTAGAATTTTTTTTCCTAAGGTGCTACCCAAGTGATTCTTAATTATCAGCCGAGTTTGAAAATCACTGCTGGATCTGTAAATGGTGAACCCGTTCTTAATATTTGGTGATTTTGATTAAGACAGTGATTGATTGTTTTAGAAGGGACTCTTGATTATTTGTTATTCAGAGTTACCATGCCATTGATAAGGTGTTTATACTGTCAAAGTTCACCATGTAATGCAATATTTCACCATGCAATATTTTTCTAAAGTGAGGACTAGTTAAATTAAGAGGAAGAATCCCCTGTCTTTATTTACAAATCTGGGTTTTTATTTATTGGTTTTCTTCTATTAAGGTATAATTAGTGGGACATGTAGACTGTATAGAACACAGACTTAAGTAACATATAGATGTATTTCATTTTTTAATCTATCACTTCTTTTTTTTAATTTTTAATTTTTTTTAAAGATTTTATTTAGTTATTTGTCAGAGAGAGTGAGCACAGGAAGACAGAGTGGCAGGCAGAGGCAGAGGGAGAAGCAGGCTCCCCTTGCTCCCCTCCCTCCTTGCTCCCTGCTGAGCAAGGAGCCCGATGCAGGACTCTATCCCAGGATGCCGGGATCATGACCCAAGCCGAAGGCAGCTGCTTAACCAACTGAGCCACCCAGGCGTCCCAATCTGTCACTTCTTGATAGTTACCTGTACTTACTTAACGGAAATGGGATAATAAGATACATGTGTAAAAAAACTGTTAATAGCATATGGAACATAGTAGATGTCCCATAATAGTAGCTATTATTATAGTTTTTAAATGACTAAAAGCCATTTAGAAATTAGTAAACACCAATGAATTTAAAAAATACTCAGCAAATATTGAAATAGAATTTGACTTGAGAATGAGCTTCAAGGTAGAGATTAAAGAAAAGATCATTTTTATTGGTTAAACCTTCCTTCTATCTGGTGATACAGTCCTTCAGGTCCTTGCTATTATTGTTTGGCCAAAGAACTGAAAGTTTTCAAAGACTGCTTGAATCTGAATCACCTGGGGGCATTTGTTGAAAGTGCAGATTCCTAGATCATATATACACTTACTGAATCTGAATCGTCTGCACATTAAAGGCTTTAAGAACTACTGAGTGTCCATAGGGCATGTGGTACTTTTTTTTAAGGCCACAGACAGGCTACCTCCATAATTCCTTTTGATGCTGTCCTTAGAGCTGCAATAAGGGATGAGATCAATCCTGGGGGCTTTTGCCCTTCAGGAGCACCTAACTTGCCCTTCTGCACCATTGCCAATAGCATTAGCTGAGTAGGTTTCTAGCACCGTTAATGTCCTTTTGATGCTCCTTAGTCTGTTTTGCTTTGTGTTGCAGTAAGCAGAATGAAGAGCAAAAGAAATTCAGAAAAGGGAACAAAGAAGTAATAGTAAACACGTGCTAGAAATACGAGACAGACACAAAATTTGGGAAAAGTTTGGGATAGATGGAATCAACCATTTGGAATCTATCATTCTATAAATAGTATCTGCTGAGCACCAGGCATCGTTCTAGGTTTTGGGGAATTCATCAAGGAATATCTGCTCTCCCAAGGAATTTACCTGCATGTGTGTGCATGTGTGTGTATTTGTGTGTGTGTATTTTGGGATGGAGGTTGTTAGGTGGTATAAATCAGTGAGCAACGTAATTTCAGATAGACATGTTTATAAAGACAAAACAGGATGATAGGATGGTGTAATATTTGTGTGTGCATATGTGCATTTGTGTGTGCATACTTTAAACTGGATAGTTAGAGGTGACCAGAAGATAACATTAGAACTGCTCCTGAATATTTAGGAGTCAATTACAGAAAGATCTGGGATCAGAGCATTCCAAACCCAAGGTTGTTGAACAGGATATCATATACTGTGACTTTGATGCAGTGGGGAGGATCTTGGTATCACTGGGGACAAGAATGAAGGCCTGTGGGGTTACATAGGTCACATAGTGACCTTCAGAGTTCCTGGAAGGAGATGAATTTGGGGAGGTAGGCAAGGACCATATTTTATAGGCTGTATGTACCATTTTTATAGGGGATTATGGGGAGCTGAGGGCCATGGTGGGGAGGTGGATTTTATTACAAGTACAGTGAGAAGCTTTTGGAGAGCTTTGGGAAGGAGGATGACCTATCTCTTTTACATTTCTCAGAGATTGGTGGGAGAAGAGTGTAACAGCAAATAATACCTGATTAGAGGCAGTACTCCAGGGGAAAGATGGGAGAACTAGAGTAAAGATTAGGAATCTATTTTGTAGGTAGATTTGACAGGGCGCTGATGAACTATTGCTTTGACAATCTATTACTTAAAGTGTGTTCTCTCCACATTATCTTTTTTATGAGTTGACAGCAATGTAGTGATAGGTAACTACAAAACTTGAATTGCACTTCTTGCCCATATCTAATTATTAAATTTAGGAATGGGCTTAGCACACAGAAGCATGAGCAAAGTTGAATTTTTTTTTAGTTGCTTAATTAACCAGGAACTAAGAAGAACTGGAAGAGCCCCCAAACACAGACACAGACAGATAGACAGACAGACACACACCCCTCCACACCCCCAGTCCTCCTTAACTTCATCTCAGTTCTCTGATTTCTTCATTCCTGGGGAATAGGCTTACATTTTGTCTTTTTCCGTTTTCCCTTGGCCCTCCTCTTTATGAGGACTTATTTTTCTTAATTCATGAGATGGATTACCTCTGACTTTTTCTCAAATCCTTCAGAATTCATTTTGTCCATCTCTTCTGATCATACTGGGGCCCCCTGTCAAAAGAGTACAAAAATGTTAACATTTTCAAATACTCTTGTGGTTGTTTGTTTTAGAGGTGGGCAGGAAGCTTTCTTTTTTCCCAGCAGCTCTTGCCACCTTACTCCTATATCTGCCTTTTATGTTACTATAGAACATCGTAACTAAATTGCTAAAGGATTTTTCCTACTTTCTGACTAACTTACTTACACTTAGTTATGTTTGAAATATTTGGGGTTTATATTGTGGCTTTCCTTTCAGCTCTTAGAAAATGTTAGCATATTTCTCATCTGTTATCATGAGTAAATGTCAAGTTGTAAGAAATACTTTAGAAGGCAGAAGAGCTGGTTCTAGGCATGGCTTTCACTCTAACCCACTGTGTGCTCTTGAGCAAGAGCACTGTGTGCTCTTGACTTCACTAGATCCTAGGTTCTTAGTAGTTCAGGGATAGGTGATCTCTGAGATTACTTCCAGCATCTCTTTAGCTCCATGTGGATGATAGAGACAGTTAAAAGGACAATTCCGACAAAACCATGTATTTTCTTTCATCTCACTTATCTAAATTATTTTTAGCTCTCCCATCTCTTAGCTCTGTCCATCTTACATCTCCACTACCATCTTTTATTTAAATATTAAGATTGTATTTATTTTTGTGAGAAATAGGGAGCGAGCACACAAGCTGGAGGGGGGAAGGGCAGAGGGAGAAGCAGATTACCTGCTGAACAAGGGGCCCAGTGTGGGACAAGGAGCCCAATATGGGAATTGATCCCAGGACCCTGAGATCATGACTTGAGCCAAAGGCAGATGCTTAACTGACTGAGCCAACCCAGGCACCCTCCATTGCCATCTTAAAAGTAACTCTGTTCCACTCTACTCTGATTTAGATTTGTGTGTTTATCTGAAATGGAATCACTTGGGTGTATGGGCTGTTCAGTTAAATATGCTATGCTCAGGAATTTTTAGTGTTCAGGTTAGACTTCAGGTGTGCACATTGCACCAATACACTGTGGAGGTTGTGGTGTGTAATGTAATCGGTAGCACATTGTTTTCGAGCTGTGTGATTTCTGTAGACCAGTGCACGTGGCATTGAGATGGAAAAGGACTTAAAACTGGTTCATTTTTTTTCTCTTCCTTGCCAGTGTCTTGTTTTAGGTGATGGGAGGCAAGGGAGAAAGAAATTAAAAATTAGATGCACGCAGAGGGAGTTTGGGGGGGAAAATGTGTGGCTTTTGCAATGAAAGAGAATGAATGAAGAGAAGCTTTTGCCATGCTCAGTCTGAAGCACTGCCAAAGTCCAGGTATGACTATTTTTGGAGGTGGGTTAAGCTAATACTCCCCTACCACTTTCACGTTAGAGAGGTTTTCCTCCTCTTCTTTCAGTAGTACAATTATTATGAAACCAAAATAGTTCTGAACTTTAAATTAAATCTGAACACCTTTTACCTCTCTTAATTAACTTTTCCCCCCAATTTCATGCTTCTTGTTTTTCTTTCCCTTTTTTCCCCCTCTAAGAAGACATCAGCTGTCTCCACCTCCTCCGCTTCCCCATCTGTCCTTTTCCTCTTGGCTGAAAGAGAGATTTTTACTTTATATTTATTTTAATTAATGGATTTGAATCACAAGTGGTGAAACAGTTGATGTTCATCTTCAAGAGGCAGTAAAAAGGAAAATCATCTTCTCTAACTTGGCAGAAAAGACCTGTATGTTCATTGCTGCTGCCGGCCTGAAAAATGACTGCGAAAGGGGAAGGTTCCAGAGTCCTGTGTCCATGCAGGGAGCAGATGCCACATCCCAGGATCAAGGGAGGTGAAGATGGGAAAAGCTCTTTAGGCTGAGATTGTACTTTCTTTTTTCATATTTTTAGAGAAATAGCGAGAGTGGGCACATGCGAATGGGATGGGGGTCATGGGGGGGCAGGGGCAGAAAGAGGATCTTTTTGACAGAAAGAGAGAGAGAGAGACAGCGTACAAGCAGGGGGAGCAGCAGAGGGGGAGGGAGAAGCAGACTCCCTGATGACTAGGGAACCTGACTTGGGGGTTGATCGTAGGACCCTGAGGTCATGACTGGAACCGAAGGCAGACACTTAACTGACTGAGCCACCCAGGGGCCGGATAGAGAATCTTAAGCAGGATCCATGCTCAGCATGGAGCCTGCTGTGGGGCTTGATTTCATGACCCTGAGATCATGACCTCAGCCAAAATCAAGAGTCAGTTGCTTGACTGACTGAGCCACCCAGGTGCTCCAAGATTGTATTTTCTCAGGAGATGTCTTTCTCAAAGGATACTTAGTCAATATTGCTTGATGGTTTATGATCCCACAAATTGGGGATCAAGTTCCCTAAGAACAAAATACATTCATGGGGCACATTTGACTGACTTGACAGTACTACGTGTTTCCTTGGGAGAGTGAAAGTCTATGAAGCCTTCTTTTGAAAAACCAATCATCAAACACCAAAATCCTTGTCCAAGTAGATGCTCTATTGCAACATTTTAGAGAAAGCATGAAAGATGACAGTCTAATTTGAAAGTGGACCAGCAGGCATCAGGACGAAAGAAGAGCTGAGAGGATACCAATTCTGACCTCTGGTTCTGACAACCCATTGTGTGATTTTGGGTAAGTCATTTCACTTCTTGGAACTTCTGTACCCTTATTTGTAAAGTGAAGTAAGAATATAATATAAAAGTGAAGAATTTAGTTCAGATGGTTCACCCATTTCCAGCTTTTTAGAAAAATCTATGAATTTTAAAAATTGTAATTACATGACAATAAGTAATATAATTTCCAACTGTGAAATACTGCAGAGCATCACAAAAGACACTTCTAAATGTATTTTTAAAAGCAACATGTGAAAAGAACACTCAGTAACATGCATACAATGATATTTGATTTCTCTTTTGTATCTGTGTTGTCTCTACCTAAAGCAGATTATATTGACATTTCTTGAATACAAATCATTGAATAAAGTAAGACTTTTGTTTAAAATAATGTTTACCATAATTATTAAGTTTACACAGTAATTTTTAAAGAAAAACTTTTAAAAAAATTCTAAACATAAATTATCATGCACCAAGAGTGCCACCACATATTGCTGTTGGGAAAAGCAAAACATGACTTGAGTTAACTACACATTTCATCCAGACCTGCTGAGGTAATTGACAACCAACATCATAGCAGGAGAAATTCCTCTAAGGCAGCGGAACTTTAGTTTAATTAGATAATTAGCCCTGGTCAGCCTATAATGAATGCACAGGCAATTAACAATGAATTTGAGCTGCTAAAATCTATTTTTCCTCCTTTGTGTTCCTTTACTTTCATTAACAACTCAAACTACTGAACAATTTATATCTTCACTCTAACAATCAACTTTATTATCATCCAACTCTTTGCAAGCGATAGAGCAATGAGACCTGACTGTTGGTTGCACAACATTAAGTGATTATGTTAACTAATGCCATTTATTTGCCTAGCCATCCTACTGCTATATTATGTCAAACGAATAGAGTTTTTAAAAGCAGTGCATACTCCTTGACTTTGATGATTGCTTTATTTGTCAAATCCAAGCAACTAGTAAGAGATGTACTTCAATCTGGAGTTCTTTCTCTGCGGCCTTTAGTAGACATGAATAAAAGGAAACAGTTCAGTAAATTTCTACCTAAGACAAGACCCACAAAAAGAAAAAAGCTTTTTTTTTTTTTTTTTCCTGTGGCTTGAAGATTCTCACATTTGAAAGCTCTTACAAGTGCTTAACTTAAGGTGTATTTCAGTAAGTGACAATCTTTACCTGGCCATTTTTTCCTGTTTGGGGACAGTTTTCAGTCTCATGGATGACAGAAGAAACCATTATGGTTTTTCCTTACGTCCCTCTACTGCAAGTCTTCTTCATCCATCTTATATTTCTTGAGGGAAATGGCAGAGAGAAAAGAAGAAGAGGGGAGTAAGAAAGAGAGACAGCTTTCAGATATGAAAGAGTAGAAGTTACCAAAGGTCCTAAGAATGAATGGTACTAAATATGAACATTAAGGAAGATTATACATCTACAAAGACATATCCTTTGCAGTATCAGAAACCACTTTGGTTCTATTAGAATTTATGGAATCCTTAATATACAGAGTGTTCTTATAAAAATTGCTCTTCTACTTACTAATAATCTAACAAGATTTGGTGAATTTAACCTAATGTTAAAAAATTAGTTAGCCAGTTAATAGCAGCTTAGTAACTATTTGAAGAAATATATTGCTTACTTTTAAGCAGAATTAAAAACGTGTAAACAGAAATCTTCTTGTGATTGGAATATGAACATTGGCTTATAATTTCTTATCTTGAGACTTCCCATCTGGCTGGTCTTGGAAATAATTTTTTCCTTTCTTTCTCCAGCAATAACTAGCAATTAGAGTCTCAGAAATGCCAATTTTAATCAAAACTCTTATTTCCAAAATAGAAAAACTTACATGAACTATATAAAGCCTCTTCGTTTTATTCAATCGGCTGTTTTGAAAAAGTAATTTAAATAATTCAGAGCCAGAATTATGATGTTCCAGAAATGTTAAGAAAATAGTGTGAATCTTTCCAAATTGTGGTCATTTGTATTCGTACCATGGGCACAGTAATTTCACTGGCATTAGTGTTTACATTCTCTAGATAGCCACTGTATAGCAGTTAGCTTATAGAAAGTAAGTTTTCTCAACGTTAGCACTATTGACATTTTGGATTGGCTAATTCTTTGTTGTGGGGCTGTCTTGTGCATTGTAGGATGCTTAGCAACATCCCTGGCCTCTACCCACAGGATGACAGTAGCATCAACTGTCCCCCACTCTACCCTGAGATAACCATTAACATCTCCAGATGTTGACAAAAGTCCCCAGGCTAGGGGCCAAAACCACTCCTGGTTGGTAATCAGTAATATAGAATAAGACCGTGGCAATTTCTTCCTCTAAAAGCATGTCAGCTTCAACAAAATGAAGTGTGTTGAATTTGGATTTCTAGATAGTCTTTAGTAACTGAAGTCTTAATAGAAAATGAATGGGAGCCTTGCTGACGTCCAATTTGGAAAGATTTTGAGGGGCACTGAAAGAAGGCACCTGCTCCCATATTGCACTTGACTTTTCCAAATGGTCTGCTTTAGTATCGGAACTTTACACTCCTATTTGTTCCTTCTATTAAAAATGTAAATATTCCCAGGAGGATCATCTTTTGCATTAAAACTGAAATGTTAGTTTTTTAGCTAAAAATACCATATATTAACATGTATCTACCTGCCTTTTTCCTTATGAAAGGTCCTTCTGGAAGAGGACACAGAAGAAGAAAATATTCTTGAGAATTGAGATCTGGTGGGTGAATGGGAGTCAAGCACCATGTCTGGGAAAAGGAAGGATGGTAGGGAGGTGGGAAGTATACTAGAAATATCCTTTACACCTCATTTTTAATGGGTCAGTCTAAGTTACTCTTGCCATGTATCAGTGTTTGTTTTTTCTGCTACTGCCTATATCTTTTTTTTTTTTTTTAAAGATTGATTTATTTATTTGACAGAGATCGCAAGTAGGCAGAGGCAGGCAGAGAGAGAGGAAGGGAAGCAGGCTCCCAGAGAGCCTGATGTGGGACTCGATCCCAGGACCCTGAGATCATGACCTGAGCCGAAGGCAGAGGCTCAACCCACTGAGCCACCCAGGCGCCCCATACTACCTATATCTTTAAATCCCCCCCTCCTCGCCTTTTTTAAAAAGATTTTATTTATTTATTTATTTACTTTTTATTTGACGGGGAGAGAGAGAGAGAGAGAGTGCGCACAGCCACAAGCGGGGGAAGGGGTTGTGAACAGCAGGCAAAGGGAGAGAGAGAGAAGCAGACTCCCCACTGAGCAAGGACCCTGGGATCCTGGCCTGAGCCAAAGACAGATACTTAACCAACTGAGTCACCAACGTGCCCCCAGCCCCTTTCCTTCCTCCCACCTTTTTTAAAGTAGCCAAGACTAGTAGAATGTACTTTCTTTGCTACTTAGTGTTGGGTATCCCAAGGTAATTTTGAAAAGTTATGGGTAGATGAAATCTAAAAGTCTAGAGAGGGTCTACTAGATTACCTGACCTCTAAACCTACCCTCCTGCTGATGGAGGAGGTCAAGCCTGCTTTTCCTCCATTGCTGTCTAACATACCAGTGACTGGTAGTTTCAGGCCTGAAAGGTGGCTGCCTGGCCCTTCCAGCACCACTCAGCGGGCACCTTAAAGGATGGCCAGCGGGTACATTTTACAACTAACTCGTAAGTAGATGTTTAGGCTGATGCTCAATTTAAACAAACCCACTTTCTGATGATTAAAATAATGCTCTACTAAAAGGGGTTTCTAAATCATGGGAGAGACATGGAGCTCTCTCTGAAGGCCAGCACACTGAAACTGATTCCAGGGTATTTTTTCTACCTGCCTTAGTAGCTCCTCACACTGAGCTTCCATGTAGCTGTAGGATTTCAGTTATTTGTGGTGGATGTTTGGCTGGCTGGCTTTTCTTATGGAATTACTGCGCCATGGCATTTGGACCATGACCAAACTTTAAAGTATAGGTTCTGTTTATTTTGGTTTTTCCCATCCAGTGTCACTTGCCTCTTCATTTCCTGATCTCTCTCTAAAGTGAGGAGGCTAAAATACATCACAGATCACAGCTGGATTTGGACAACATGTATCTCCTTGGCAGGGACTTGCACTGAGCCTGATTTATTTATGTAAATACTTTGCTGCTCACTAGGTAAGTTTATGGATTCCTTGACTGGTTTCTCATCTTCTACTTTCTAGTGGTTAATCCAACATGTTTTCAAAAGTCCAGCTAAACATAAAAGTAATATAAAATATTCTTGTTCGTTTCACAAGTTTTTACTTTTAGGCTGTATAGCTTAATATTCTGCATGGACCTCACCATTTTTTAAGATTCCTTATCTTAAATTGGACTAAATGGTTCCTCTTTTTAAGTTTTGACTGACACATATTATATAAGCAGTTGTCTTAATATTATACCTGACAAGTTTCACACTTGTCCCTTTTGACCCAATTTTTCCAATCTAGCATTATGTTTTTACCTTTCTTCACTCAGCTCAGGTTTTCTGACAAGATTTCACATAGAGGTAGTGTTTTATTATTGATAATAGTAACAAGTACCTTAGTACTGATGGCCATATGATTGTTCACCTTTGAATAATTTGCTTTAGGCCTTTTCTCCTTAAAATATAAGGATCTATGAAAATGATCCCAGTACTACTTTCAAATACTGAGTTTCCTTGTTCCCCTTAAGGTTTGGTTTGCTTGTTTTTTACAGTTAACAGACTTTAACTGTGGTGTTTCCAACTCTAATAGATATGCGTGATTTCATAGAGTGGTAATTACAGACAAGTGAAACACTGAGTAAAAGTTTGAATTGTTCTGAAGGAATAAAATTCTTACTGGATTTTAAGAAATCTAGGAAAAAATCCTTACTGACTCTGAATTTATGTTATCTTTAATTACTACTTATTCTTTATTGTGAGCTATCCTGCCCTATTTATTCAGACAGACATTTATAAACTACTACCAACAGACAAAGGTGAATAGAAATCCAGGGACTGAATAGGAAAACGTTGTTTTTTTTTTTTTAAAAGATTTTACTTATTTATTTGACACAAAGAGAGAGAGGTCACAAATAGGCAGAGGCAGGCAGAGGGAGAGGGGGAAGCAGGCTCCCTGCTGGGCATAGAGCCCAATGTGGGGCTCAATCTCAGGATCCTGAGACCATGACCCAAGCCAAAGGCAGAGGCTTAACCCACTGAGCCACCCAGGCACCCCTGAATGTGAAAACTTTTGACCCAAACTAAGTAAACCCATCTTGACCATGTCCAGGAATCATGCCATACAATTCTCCTTAGATTATATTTCTCTAAACACACACAGTTTAGAGAAACATGCCACAGAAATTATCTGGTGTTGTCAGCAAACGATCTTGAAATACCATAGACCAGAACAAGTGGTCTGTTGCTTTCTTGAAACTCTATAGATTTTGCAGCAATTCCCTAAATTATGAAAGTACTTTAATAAGCTGTTGATCAAAGAAACTTCCTATAAACATTTCACAAGATAATTAGACTGAAATATATTTAAGATTTTGAACCTACACAATTCAGTTCCTTGAAAAACTTCTGCCTCAGGCTATGTATCTTACTGGGGTTGATGAATATGGTCACCAAACCCATAAGAGATCAAGTGGTAGAAGCTCCAGAGTTCAGCCAGAGGGTGAGACTCCCAAGATGGTGCCACTTGGACCATTTCCTCACTGTGGGGGGCAGGGATAGGAGGGGAAATTTAGGTATCAGATTGTACATTTCTTGAGACTACATCTAACTAACTACATCTTATTCTTAGCAGAATTCAGAATGATGCCATGACTATCTTAACACACCTTAGTGACCGTGGGACTTGTTCTTTTGCACTCTTTCAAGCAAAGCATATTCTGGAATACACACCCAGAAGGAATGGTCATTGGGAATTTTCTGGGGAAGTGAGGACAGAGGTGCTGCTTTAATGTGTTCTTTGCCCAAGTGATAGAGGACTGGATTCTGAATTGTTTTCCTCTTTACTCTTTCTATTAGAAAAGGGGGGTGGGGATAAACAGTTTTATTTTCAGTTTGGGAGCATGAGGTATGAAGCACTAAGATGGACTATCAAAGAAATAAGCCAATCTGAGAACCTCTGATTAATGATGGTACTGTCACTTATCGTCCTCTTCCTTCTCTGGTGTGGGGTGCACCTCGGGCAGCATGTCTGACCCTGGCTGCAGACACTGACACTGGCCAAGACGAGAGCACTGTCACTCCATGTGTGTTACTGCCAGGGAACAGCTTTACCGGAAGCTGGCAAGGGTCCCAGGAGGAGACTGCCTCTGCCTCACATGTTCAGCTGGTCCTTTGGGTCCCATAGGGAAGCCGGGCACTCTCCTGGGTCCTTGTACTGATTCATCATGTGGTCTAGGAAGGCTGCTCAAATGGCCAGCAGCGGACTCTGGGAGAACTGAGCTCAGGCGTGACAACTTTGATTTCCCAAGAGACTTTATCTAATTAGTCCTTATACTACCTTTGTAAGAGAGGGGAAGTGCCAGAAAGTAGCACCATGGAAATGAACACATTAATAACGTTAATCACGGTGGAGACCTTGGAAACTCAGGTTTCAGTTCCTGCACCTCATCAGAGCTGAGTGTGGTTTGGGAGATAGCACCCTAGCATGCATTTGGGACTGGAAGGCAGCTTGGGGTACACTTTAGCCTAACAGTTCTCTTTCTGTGTCCTGCAGATGAACTCTGTTGTGCTACACCCGTGGTCTGTTCTCTCATTCACCTTCCTCCTGCCTCAGTAACCTCACACCCACTCACCCACACACCCAGAAATGCTCGCTGTCGCTCCCTCTTAGCTCAACATGTGGCACATTTCTTCTAGAAACCCACTTCTCATTTTGGTTTTGGTGCCACCATTCTGTCCTGACCTTGAGTCTTTATTCCTCCTGGATCCCCTTGGTGCTTCCTATCCTCTCCTTGGCCCTTAAATGGTACTGTTCTGTTCAGAGGGCCTTTCTTGCTCTCTCCTGTGGAATGTCAGTCTTCTTTACCTCTTCTTCCTTAGCCTCAAGTGTTTAATCCTTAGTCTTCCTCCGGTCATATTTCAGTGTTCCCTAAACTCCATTTCTTATGCAGGGGCCCCCTGGTTTTCAGGAATGAATCCTGTGAGAATATAATTTGCTAGGTCATTCTGCCAGCTTTTATTAAATAACCGATTTGTGGGAAAGAATACTGTACTCAACTCTGAGGGGAAATAGGGGACATATGTCCATCCTGGTGGGGAGATTATACACTACCTCAAGCCAGGGCATGCAGGGGCTGCAATGAGAACAGCAGCAGGTTATGGGGATTTGTATAGCATCTATGACATGTTAGTAAAGACAGGTAGGGGCTCACAAGATACATCCAAGTCAACCCCAGGCAAGATGTATTAGAAAAAGCTTTTCTGAGGATGTGCAGCTTGACCCAGATCTCCCAAAGAATTGGGATGGAAAGGAGAGAGCAGAGGACTCCAGAAAACTTGGAGCAGATGCTCAGCCCATGTTCTCCCATTTGACTGGAAGAGTCACTCATTTTCCAGTGTGGTCTTGTGAGCAGGGTGTATCCCACTGAGGCATCAAGTCTGGCTGGCTTAATGGAATTCTCTCCAACATTCTGGTAATCCTGCCCGAACTGTCCCACAAGAGCATCTCCTCTTTCCTGGCTTCTCCCCCAATACAGTCAGCGGTGTGTGTTCTCTCCCACACAGGCTTTTGTTCTCTTGTTCGGGTAAGCCCACAGCTATGCACTGTAGCCGACAGCCAGGGACAGGCAGCAAATCCCTATTTGTCACATTTTATTTTTAAATGTACAAAATGGACTTTCAGTAATGGTGCCGTTTTCCTGCTCTAAAGCTAAAACAAAGAGAATTTTCTGCCTAAATGAACAGAATTAGCGAAAACGAATTTTCCATTTAGCCTTAGTCTCACTGTACATCTTCGTCCCTCATGAAGAATGTAGGAAGCCCGGTGGATGCACGTATCTTTACTTTGGCCCTTTGGCATCTGGCTCCTAATTATTTAATTGCACTTCATACCGCAGTGTTTATTTTGTCTGCAAAGACAGATTTTGATATTTCTTACTGGTTGTGGAATTTTCAGCTTAGCGGGTGACCGTTTTAGCATGTTAGAGTCACAGTGGTTTATAGGAAATACTGTTGGGGGAGGGATAATGGATTTGTATGGCACCTGCTTCTAGTGCCTCCAGATGTAGGATTTGGGAATCTGCTTAGATTTCTCCGAAGGCGTGGAGAAGGGGGGATGGGTGGGATAAAACAGAAATCATTTTATACAGTGTAGGTGGTGAAGAAGATGCTCAGAGTGCAAAGTAAAGCTCTTGGGAGACTTTTAAAAGTGACTCACTTTACTTGTACCAAGTTGCTTGGATATAAAAAGGTGGTCCTTGGGTACAGCAGCTCCCTGGGCGTCAGAAGACAGGTGAGGTAATGATGTATTGGTCAGGAAAGTAAGTCATAATTTTGTTTTACAATCATGATTCATAGTCTGGTAGTTCTGTCCTCTCATAATAGCATGTACTTAGAAATTTTGTTCTTTAAATTATTTAGATAATCTCAATGACAACAGGTTTTCCCATTTACATGCTTCCTTTACCAGGTATTACTGAGGAATGAAATTCTCCTCACAAGAACATTTGTTAGAAAATTCACTGAAAACAAGGAAATCCACTGTGGATTTGGTCATTCATTCATCCAGCAAATGTGTATTAACACCCATTCCATGTGTTAGGAACCCTTCGGTGGGCGAGTGATAAGATGTGGCAGGACAGGCAAGATTCCTGTTTGCACAGAACTTATATTCTAGAAGGGGAAGGTAGACAAAACAAAGGAACAAGATAATTTCAAAGCACCCTGAGTGCTGGGTCAAAGCTAACATAGTGACTGTGACTGGATGACTGCCCGAGTCTGGAAACTGAGAAAAACTCCCTTGGTGAATGTAGCGTTTGAGAGGGACCTGAAGGACAAGGAGGAGTCAGCCATCCTAAGATCTGGAGAAAGCTCTAAGGCTGGAACAAGCTTGGTAGCTTATATAACCTTTGGGGTAGACTTTTGTAGTGTATCCCAAAGGTAATTTTTTATTAATAATTCATACCTCCTATCCTTTAGACCCTCCTTTCCTGGTGGTGCTCTTTTTTGGTTATCTCAGTGGGTCATCCTTAGAGAACTTCATCCCTTCTTACTCAGTGTATGGATCCACTTGTTTCTAATTGGCTGGATTTTAAACTTCAGCACTGAGGTATGGTTCTAGATGTTTGGAGTTAACATTTCCCACCTCCTATCTTCTCCATCTTCTCATGCCAGTTTCTTTAACCAGGAGCTTTCCTTTGTTAGTTCTTAGACAAAGTGACTGACTTCTGGTTCTTCGTCCTGTCTGGGTTAATAGTTAAGATGACTAGACCCATATATAAGCTGCACTGTTTCATTACACCATGCACTTGGACTCTAAGTAGATAGGGTCTTGAGTACATGTAGATTCTTCCCTGGATTTTTCTTCTCCTCTGGTTTGTTTGTTGAAAAAAGTTTTAAAGGACCTGGTGACTTGAGGCATGTCAGATTTAAACCCATGGAAAGCGAGCAAATTTATTCCAAAAATCACTTGGCCTTTTTTTAAGTGAAATGTTACTGGATGAAAGCTCTTCAAAAGTTTGTCCAAGACTTTTGATATTTAGGTAGTGCCTGCGACTAAGATTTCTTCAATATTTTGAAAGGCAATCAAAGGTTTTCTGCTCTGTTCAGATGCTACCATATAATGTCGTTGTAATGCTAACACCCCTGGACCTGACTCTTCTGCTGGTGCTGCCAGAGTATCAGACAGTTGGTAGGAGAACCTATCAACCAAGGAGGTGTGTGTGTATGAGTCAATGAAGATAAATGATCTTTTACTGTGAAAATAGTACCTAGTCACTATTTCGTAACTGAAAATCCCCATCTCTTTCACACCCACCAGTCAAGCTTCTCTTCTATTTAATATTTAAAATAAAATAGTTCAACTCTCCAGGGGCCTCGGGACTTCCCCGGTACCACAGGGTGTGATGTGTCTTTTCACACCTCTAGGCTGGGGAAACCCCACACTGGGCAAAGGGCCAGTTTTAGAACGAGCAGCTCATTAAGGAGATTCAGAATCTAAGGAGCCACAGAGAGACGTTAGAGGAAGGAGACAAATGCAGGGAAACCATACCTCAAGCTGGCACTCTGACCAAGTTAACCGTTTCTTGCTATCTTAGAAAGAGGCATGGGGATCAGTGAATGAGGCAGTGTGGATATTGGGAAAAGATATTGTTCTGCATGTGTAAATGGTAATATCATGGGCGACAATCTTTGGGAGAAGATAAGGCCACTTATTTTAAATGACTCAAAGAGATGGTATATGAGCTGAGAGAAAATCATTCTCAAAACTTCCTGGTCACACCACTTAGGAACAAAAGTCAGCTCTAATTATGGAAGGGGTCCTTGGAAAACGTCTGGTTTATCCTCCAACTCCACGTGCAGGATCGTCTTTCAGGGATGCCTGACCCATGGTCCCCCAACTTCCATCTGGCCCTTGTAAGCTGGAGTGCCCATTGTTGAACATGGGTGAGATAGCCATCCCTTGGCTGGACAGTGCTCTTGGTAAGAAAGTTCTTCATGTCAAGATGAAATTGCCTTCCTCTAATCTTCAGCCAGAGTTCTTCCTTTAACATACAACATGTCTTCTCTCCTTTTCTCGTGATTCATTCTAAATATTTGAAGACAACCATTTTATAACTTCTAAGTTTTCATGTCAGGTGGTTCAACTCTTTTCATGTTTACAGTTTTCACTGTTCTAGTCATCCTTTTCTAGACTCATTTAGTTTATGGAGGTCCTTCACAAAACCCAGGGCTGGGAACTGAACAGAATCCTCTGGATAGGGTCCCTTTAGCTTGAGAACTGTTTGCCTTTTTATGGCACAGGATGTGGTTTGCCTTGGTAAATGCACCATGTCAGCTTGAGAAAAATGTGTGTTTTGCTGTTGTAGGGTAAAGTAGTCTATAGATGTCTATTACACTGATTGATGGTGTTGTTCAGTTGGACTCTGTCCTTAACTGATTTTCTGTCCACTGGATCTGTCCATTCCTCATAGAGGGATGTTGAAGTCTTTAACTTCAAGAGTGGGTTCATCTGTTTCTCCTTGCAGTTCTATCAGTTTTTTCTTCATGTAGTTTGATGCTGCATCGTTAGGCACATACATGTTAAAGATTATTGTCTTCTTGGAGGGCTGACTGCTTTGTCATATGTAATGCTCTTCTTTATCCCTGTTTAATTTCCTTGCTTTGAAGTCTGCTCTGTCTGAAATTAACATAGCTGCTTCTGCTTTCTTTTGATTAGTGTTAGCATGGTATATTTTTCTCTATCCCTTTACTTTCAGTCTATATAGTTTTAATCTTTATAGTTAAGGTGGGTCTCTTGTAGATAACATATAGTTGGATCTTGCTTATAAGCCATTCTGACAGTCTCTCTTTTAATTGGTACATTTAGGCCATTGATGTTCAAACTGATTATTGATGTCATTGTAATAATATCTACCATATCTGTTACTGTTTTCTGTTTGTTTCCCTTATTCTTTGTTCTTATTTTTGTCTTCCACTCTTTTTCTGCTTTTTGTGGTTAAAATTGAGCATTTTCTAGAACTTCATTTTATGTCCTTCCTTAGCATATCATTTATCCTTTTTTTTGGTAATTGCCCTAGAGATTACAATATGCATATACAGCCCCCAAGCCCACTTTCAAATGCTGCTATACCACTTCACATGTAGTGTGAGTACCTTGTAATAGTGAAAAAATCCCAATTTCTCCCTCTCAATTTTTTAAAAAAAGATTTTATTTATTTATTTATTTATTTGAGAGTGAGCCAGCCAGGAATGCGTGAGGAGGAGCTACGGGGAGGGACAGAGAGAGAGGGAGAAGCAGGCTGCCTGCTCAGGAGTCCAATGTAGGGCTTAATCTCAGGACCCTGAGACTGTGACCTGATCTGAAAGCAGACATTTAGCGACTGAGCCACCCAGGTGCCCCCCCCATCATTCTTTATATCATGAGGTCGTACACAAGTACACATAATTGAGTATATTGTTGCTAATTATAATACTTATTAATATAAGTGGTTATTATTATTTTGAACAAACTTATCTGTTAGACCAATGAAGGATTAAAAATTAAAGTTCTTATATTACCTTCATATTTCTTTTTTGATGCTCTTCCTGTCTTTATGCAGATCTGAGTGTCTGACCTATATATTTTCCTTCTCTCTAAAGAATTTCATTTAATATTTCTTTTTTAAAAATCTATTTATTTATTTATTTGACAGAGAGAGATCACAAGTAGACAGAGAGGCAGGCAGAGAGAGAGGAGGAAGCAGGCTCCCTGCTGAGCAGAGAGCCCGATGCGGGACTCGATCCCAGGACCCTGAGATCATGACCTGAGCCGAAGGCAGCGGCCCAACCCACTGAGCCACCCAGGTGCCCTCATTTAATATTTCTTGCAAGGCAGGACTTACAGAAACAAATTTCCTCCATTTTTGTTTGTCCAAGAAGGTTTTTATTTTTCCTTCACTCTTAAGAGATAATTTCACAGGGTATGAGATTCAAAGTTGGTTGTATTGTTCTCTCAATACTTTAAATATGTCACTCCACTCTCTTGTTGCTTGCATGGTTTTTGAGAAGTTGGGTATAATTCTTATCATTTTTCCTCTATAGGTAAGGTGCTTTTCCCCTCTGGCTTCTTTCTAAAGAATTTTTTCTTTATCTTTGATTTCCTGTAGTTTTAAAATGATATGCCTATTTTTTCTTTTTCTTTTTCCTTTTCCTTTCCTTTTCTTTTCTTTTTTTTTTTTTCTCCTGTTTGAAATTAATCCTGCTTCATGTTCTTTGAGCTTCCTAGATCTGTGGTTTTGTGTATGACACTAGTTTGGGGGCAGTTCTGTCATTATTGTTTCAAATATTTCTTCTGATTCTTTCTTCTCTTTATGGTATTCCCATTACACATTTATTACACCTGTTTAGTTGTCTCATAGTCCTTGGTAATTCTCTTCTTTCATCCCTCCCTGCCCCCCATTCCTAGTTTTGGTGGTTTCTGTTAAGATATCCATCCTCAAGCTTAACGATTCTTTCCTCAGCCATGACCAGTCCACTAATAAGCCCATCAAAGGCATTCTTCACTTCTGTTTACAATGTTTTTGCTCTAAAGCATTTCTTTTTGGTCCTTAGGATTTCCATCTTTCTGCTTACATTGCCCATCTGTTCTTGCATGTTGTCTACTTTATCCATTATAGTCCTTAGCATATTCATCATGGTTGTTTTAAATTCCTGATCTGATAATTCCAGCATCCCTGCATGTCTGGTACTTATCATTCTGATGCTTGCTTTATTTCTTCAAATTGTGGGGTTTTTTTTGCCTTTTAGTATGCCTTGGATTTTTTTTTTAAGATTTTTTTTTAAATTTATCAGAGAGAGAGAATGAGAGTGTGAGTATCAGCAGGGAAAGCAGCAGGCAGAGGGAGAAGCAGGCTCCCCACTGAGCAAGGGGCCCCATGTGGGACTCAATCCCAGGACCCTGGGATTGTGACCTGAGCCGAAGGCAGATGTTTAACCAACTGAGCCATCCAGGCATCCTTGGAATTTTTTCCTGATAGCTGCACATGATGAGCTAGATAAAAGAAACTACTGTAAATAGGCTTTAGTAATGTGGTGGTAAGGTGTAGAGGTGCAGTGATTAGGTCTCAGTCTTTCAGTGAATCCATGCTTCTAGACTGTGAATTTCACAAGTCTTTCTCAGTTTTTTCCTCCTGGCTTAGGTAGGATGGGATGACTAGAGTAGGCTAGAATCTGGTACTTCTCCCAGGTCAATGAAACTTTGATAATAACCTATAAGGTTAGGCTCCGGTTAACTAGTTTCTCCTGAGTGCCAACCTTATCAAGAAACACAGTGGGGGGCGCCTGGGTGGCTCAGTTGATTAAGCTTCTGCCTTCGGCTCAGGCCTTGATCCCAGGACCAAATCCTGCTATCTCTTTCTGACAAATGAATAAAATCTGAAAAACAAAAAAAGCATAGAGTGCTTTCTAGAGTATTTCTAAATGGTTCTTTTCTTCTTCCCTCTCTCTCCAGTCTTGGGGCAGTGGTTTACCCTGTGTCCTCCCACCTCCTAAGGATCCAAGGAGAGTTGTTGATTTTTCAGTCCATTCATCTTTTTACCTGATGTTAGGATGCAGTGGTGACTTCTGAGTTCCTTACATGTGGTACCAGAAACAGGAAGTTTATTTGCCTTTTTTAAGATACTAATATTGCCCTGGTGACTTATATTAAATTTGTCAAGTAAGACTTACTTATTCTTGTTATTTATTTTTTAATTTGTTTTAATATCATAAGCCAGCTTCCTCGTGTACTATCTCTGCAACCAAAAATTATATGTATATGCATGTGTTTTCAATTTCCCTTTTTAGCATTATGAAGTACAGGTTTGAGAAACATGTTTTTGTTATTTCTACCCCAAGTCATTAATACAGATGTGTTGATGGGAAGCATAGAACAGGTGATAGATACCCAGTCATTAATTTGCTCTGACTGTTAAACCACCAACGCTTCAATATCCTCAGGGCTGTTCCTAGTACCCTGCTACAGTTTCCCATCTTGTGTGCAAGGCTATTACCATTGGTGTTAAAATGCTTTGCTGGAATGAAGATACATCAACTCCATGATGTTTCCTGGTCTAATTGTTTATTAAAGATGAATTTGTTACAACTTTATGGATTCTGTTGGTCTGTTTCTGAACCCAGTTTCCTCCTGGTGACCATTACTTTATTTTTTTTTAAGATTTTATTTATTTATTTGACAGAGATAGAGATCACAAGTAGGCAGAGAGGCAGGCAGAGAGAGTGGGGGGAGAAGCAGGCTCCCCACTGAGCAGAGAGCCTGATGTGGGGCTCCATCCCAGGACCCTGAGATCATGACCTGAGCCGAAGGCAGAGGCTTAACCCCCTGAGCCACTGAGGAGCCCCCATTACTTTATTTTTTGTGTTCTTTTTTTGTTTGTTTTTAAAGAAACACAACTTTAAAAAAAAGTTTATTTGTTTATTTGTCAGAGAGAGAAAGAGAGAGAGGGAATAAGCAGGGGGAGTGGAAGGCAGAGTGAGAAGCAAGCTCCCTGCTGAGCAAGGAGCCCAATGCAGGACTTGATCTCAGGACCCTGGAATCAGGACTTGAGCAGAAGGCAGATGCTTAACTAATTGAACCTCCCAGGCATCCCTTTATTTTTTAAGTGTTCTAAGACATATCAGGACATAACCCAAATTATTGTCTAGATTTCCCTGTTATGCTTAGTTTTAAGCTTATGCTTAGGCAAGTCAGTTTGTCTCTTTTATCCTCTTTTTTAAGAATCTGTAAAACTACAACCTTGATTATTTCTAGAATTTTATAATTTGGAGTCATCTGTTTAACACCCTATTCTAGAATTTTTCTAAAAAATATGTGGTTTCTGGATTCTACTTTTTCCTTTCCTACTGTGTACCTTCCCTTTGAAATCAGAGGCTTTGATCTATCCTCAGTCTTTCTCCTTGAATTCTTAAGTCACTGACTATGGTGCTCTGATTACATTTGCAATGTTTGTTACTTGTAATTCTGTGTGCATGTATGTGGGGACACATGGGTTATAATTCTTCTCACTTAAGTTAGTAATTATTTTTTAATATGTATCTTAAATTTCATTACTTCCTTTAAAAAAAATCTTCAAAGTTTTTATTTAAATTCCAGTTAGTTGACATATGGTGTAGTATTAGTTTCAGGTGTATAATATAGTGATTCAACACTTACAAACAACACCCAGTGCTCATCACAAGTACACTCTGTATCACCTATGTCACCCATCCCCCCCATATACCTCCCTTCTGATAACCATCAGTTTGTTCTCTATAGTTCAGAGTCTGTATCTTGGTTTGCCTTTCTCTCTCTTTTTTCCCCTTTGCTCATTTGTTTTGTTTCTTAAATTCCACATGTGAGTGAAATTGTATACTATTTGTCTTTTTCTGTCTTATTTTGCTTAGCATAATACTCTCTGGCTCCATCCATGTCATTGCAAATGGCAAGATTTCATTCTTTTTGATGGCTGAGTAATATTCCACTATATACCTATCTATATCACATCTTCTTTATCCATTCATCTACCAGTGGGCACTGGGGCTGTTTCCATAATTTGGCTACTGTAAGTAATGCTACAATAAACATTGGTATGCATGTATCCCTTTGAATTAGTATTCTTTTTTTAAAGGTTTTATTTATTTGTTTGAGAGAGACAGAGATAGTGAGAGAGAGCACAGTGGGGAGGAGAGGGAGAGGCAGGCTCTGCACTGAGCAGGGACCCTAACACAGGGCTTGATCCCAGGAACCCGGGATCATGCCCAAGCCAAAGGCAGATGCCCAACTGACTGAGCCACCCAGGTGCCCCAGTATTTTTGTATTCTTTGGGTAAATACCTAGTAGTGTGATTGCTGGGTCATAGGGTAGCTCTATTTTTAACTTTTTGAGGAACCTCTACACTGTTTTCTGCAGTGGCTGTACCAGTTTGCATTCCACTAAAAGTACAAGAGGGTTCCTTTTTCTCCACATCTCCACCAACACCTGTTGTTTCTTGTGTTGTTGATTTTAGCCATTCTGACAGGGGTGAGGTAGTATCTTATTGTAGTTTTGATTTCTATTTCCCTGATGATCAGTGATGTGCATCTCTTTGTGTGTCTGTTGGCCATCTGGTTGTCGTCTTTGGAAAATTCCTACTCATGTCTCCTGCCCATTTTTTAATTGAATTATTCTTTTTTTGGGTGGTGAGTTTAATAAGCTCTTTTTAAAAAGAGATTTATTTATTTGACAGAGAGAGCGATCACAAGTAGATAGAGAGGCAGACAGAGAGAGAGGGGGAAGCAGGCTCCTGCTGAGCAGAGAGCCTGATGCGTGGCTCAATCCCAGAACCCCAAGATCATGACCTGAGCCAAAGGCAGAGGCCTAACCCACTGAGCCATCCAGGTGCCTTTTTTTTTTACACTACCATCCTTATCATTTATTAAGAGACCAATACATGCTAGATATATTGCTAAATGCTTAACATACATTACCCATTAATTCCCTTAAGAAACACTTACTGAGTATCTATTATGGGCACTGAGGTTATAGTGATACTCAAATCAGACTCAATCCATTCCCCAAAGACAGCATATATTCTGCTTTATTAATACATTTAATCTTAACAACAAACTTACTAGATAGGTACTACTATATTTTACAAATGGTGAAACTGACACTCCAAGTTTGCCCAGGATTAGACATTAAGTGTAAAACCAAGTGACCCTGATTCCAAAGTCATGTCCTGACCTCTTAGCTTAACCCTTTATCAGATGTGTCATTTCAAAGTATCTTTTCCCATTCCATAGGCTTCCTTTTAGTTTTGTTGATTGTTTCCTTCGCTGTGCAGAAGTCTTTTATTTTGATATAGTTCCAATAGTTTATTTTGGCTTTTTCCCCTTTGCCTCTAGTTTCTATGTTTCTATGGATGTTTCTATGGATGATATCAAAAAGAACACTGCCTATGTTCTATTCTAGGATTTTTATGGTTTCAGGTCATTCAGTACCCTCTTAATAGTAACTGCTTTATCTTTTCCCTTTTGAAAATTGTTCTTTTTGGTGAATAGGTGAATGTAAAGCAGTACTAATCAAAATTTGGTAACTACCCTTATTTGCTGGATTATCCTTCAAAACATTGTTGGCTACTTCAGTCTCCTCATCATTTCCCTTAAACTCTGCCCACCACCAAACAAAAGAAACTTTTAGATAAAGGTTCACCTCTACTGAGGATATTCTAAAGAACTTGCTGGAGGTTCTGAAGGAAATGGTGAAAGAGTTCTCCATGTTTTAAGGAATAGCAGCATCCTTAGGATAAATGTACACTTGTCTGAACTACCTACCTAGAACCCTTTCTAGGTTGAAAAGTTTTGTTATGTTTGTTTAAAAACCATAGGTGGTGCTTTCTATCTATCTCCCAGAGCATCCTGACTATAGTCACTGCCTGTTCTTTTACTTGGTCTAGAAAACAGCACTTGATTGTTATCATTTTAATATCTAAGATTAGGTCTAGTTTCCACTCAGCTTTTGATTTAATTTGTTCGGACCTGAGTCATTTGGATTTGAAGGTGTCACTGAACAGATTGGGCCTCAACTAGCTTCCTTGGGAACCTGTCCCTTCCTAGACTGCATGATTCTAGGTCTCTTTGACAATCTCATTTAGTTTCAGAAGATTTTAGTCTAAAAATTAGATTTGAAATTTAAATATATGATATCATCAGTTTTAGAAGTGCATGGGAAACTATGTTATAAAGTTATAAATAATGTGGTTTGCCCCTTCTAGTTGGAAGTCCTGTCCTAAGCCCTTCTTGCTAAGGCCCTGTAGGCATGATAAACTTGGGACAAAAATTTGCAGTGTGCTTTTCCCCCTTTCCAAAGTAGAAAGTATTTATGTAGAGTCCTTTTAGGATATTGTCCTCATGCAAGAAAGAGTAAGTGAGGGGCATTTTTTTTTTTTTTAATTTGACAGAGAGAGATCACAAGTAGGCAGAGAGGCAGGCAGAGAGAGAGAGGAGGAAGCCTAGCAGAGAGCCCGATGCGGGACTCGATCCCAGGACCCTGAAATCATGACCTGAGCTGAAGGCAGAGGCTTAACCCACTGAGCTACCCAGGCGCCTCAGTGGGGGGCATTTTTAAAGCAACTTTGAAATGGGGTTCAGAGAAGGCATCAGAAAAGATCATCAGATCTTTTCAACCATCAGAAAAGATAGTTTAGCTCTGGGAATCCTGGGTATTAAGAACAATGGATGCTTTTCTTTTGCAAGATTTTCTTGCATAATAAGCATGCAGCTATGCACTACAACTTTGTTTCTGGGGAAAAAATGCGTGTGTATCAGTTGATATTTTAGATATTTAAGCACATTTAAAATCATTTCTATAAAAAGATAATTTATGATAAACCATTTAATAGAACCAAATACTATTTTTCCAATTTATAATATCTATCTGTATCTGGATATATTTTTTTGTGTGTTCACAGCTTTTTCATCTCTCCATATAATTTGGGCACAAGACATATTATATATTATTTTACAGGAATAAAATCCCAAAATTATAGCCAATTTTTTATAGACAAATCTCTTTATTTCTGTCAAACGATTTTATGATTTTCATAGTTCTTCTCCTTTAAGCTTTTGACGTTCCTTTGCCTGTGGCCTTAGGAGCAGTGTATGTGTCCCCCCACACAATTAATGAGGCACCTCACTGTAGGCGTTGTTGGTGTCTGAGGGGAAATAGAAAATCTTTAAGTGGTGAACCTGAAGAGCCTCAAAGCCTTCTTTCACCATGACTGAGGTTGGATTTTCTGACCACGTGGATTTCAGAATATCTGGTTCTGCTAAGGCTGATGTGGCAGCATGGAGTATGATGATAAATCAGCTTGAGCTTATCAAAGAATTGCACAGTATCCTACAGATAACTGGGAATTGATAAGAGCTTGATGCTGCTGCTGGTTAAATAAGCTCATGAATGTAAATTTAGAACCTGGGACATATGCTAATAGGGATAATACCTTGTCAGTGAGAATTCTTTGGGCTCACAGAAAACAAAGTGTTAAGGCTCTTAAATAAAGAGAGGTTTATTATCACATATAATAAAAAGCCTAGAGATAGGGCAGTTTTGGGGTTGGTTAACTCAGTGTTTTAACAACAGTGTATTAAAACCCTGGTTTCTCTTTTGCTATTCTCAACATGTTGGCCTTTTCCTAGGTTTATACTCTCATGATTACAAGATGGGTACCTATGCTCCAGGCATCATATCCTCATCTATTTTCTTTGAATTGGAGAAAAGGACAGTTTCTCAATTTGTGTCTTATGAAGGAAGAAAACTTCTCCTGGAGGGTCCTTAGCAGGCTTCCCCTCATGAATCATTGGCCAGAATTATGTTGCATCCTCATTCCTAATTAGTGGGGTGGCTGGGTGGCTCAGTTGATTAAGGGTCCAGCTCTTGATCTCAGCTCAGGTCTTGATCTCAGGGTTGTGAGTTTAAGCCCCACATTGGGCTCTGCACTGGGCATGGAGTATACTTAAAAATAATAAACAAACAAACAAAAAAATCCCAAAACCAATTACTGATTTTAAGAAGTCAAGGTGTGCCTCGGTGGCTCAGTGAGTTAAGCCTCTGCCTTTGGCTCAGGTCATGATCTCAGGGTCCTGGGATCGAGACCTGCATCGGGCTCTCTGCTTAGCGGGGAGCCTGCTTCCTCCTCTCTCTCTGCCATCCTCTCTGCCTACTTGTGATATCTCTCTCTGTCAAATAAATAAATAAATAAACAAATAAAATCTTTTAAAAAAGAAGTCAAATTATTATGATTGGATTAATCTAGAAGAACTTTGCTGAAAAAAATAGAGGTCATATCTCTGCTTCTCTGTAACAGCAAAAAGAAAATTTTGACTTTTTCATCAAGATAGAAAATGAAAACAAGAGAACACTGAAGATAGTATTCATTGACCACTCAGTTGCCATTTTTACCCTCTTTGCTTTTTCTTCCTTGATAATGAAACTTGATTTCTTCTGGCAGCATTATACTGATGTCTGGGGCTGCATCATGATTCTCCAGGCTGATCACAGTAGTTCGATAACCAGATGCACACATTTCCAGCTTTCCTTGATGGTAGTAGGAGCCATATGATGTAGTTCAGTCCAACAAGTAGACATCCTCTGGGGGTGAGGATTCTGGGAAAGCTTTTATTTCCTTGATAAATGGAACAAGTGTTAGAAGAGAGCTAACTGGGGCGGCCCGTCCTCTCGTCTTCCTGCCATGAATGTAAATGTGATGTCAGGTGCTCTGGCAGCTCTCTTGACAACATGTGATAGCAATCATGGGGAAAAAACTTCACATTAACAAATGGTACAGCAAAAAGATTAAAAAAAAAAAGAAGAAAAAACCTGAGTCACAAGACGAAGCCTTTAACTACCTACTTTCAGATTTCTGACTATGTGTGAGATAACTTCTCATTGTTTAAGTGAGTGGAGTTGGGTGTTCCATTACTTGTAACTTAAAGCATACTGACTGGTACAAAAACAATGAACAATATCTTATGTGGTTTCTGCAGCTATCCTATCACCTCTCTTCCCCCAGTCCTCTCCCATTGTAATTTTACTCTGACTCTGGCTTCACAGAGCCTGAATAACTTGCCCACAGCTATAGAGCCCTTCAACCGCTCAGGTCACTTCATTCTTATATACCCTTAACACTTTAGGATATACTCTATTTTCTGCTTCTTTTCTATACCCTTTCATGTTTTATTTCCCAGTAAGATTTGAAACTCCTTAAGAACAGAGTCCGGGCCTCTTACTCTTCTGGTGTTGATTTGTATACTCAGTGTAGAGGGGCTTCTCAGTGTCAGGGAAGTAGAAAAGTGAACAATACTGTGACTTCTCTTCTTTATCTCAGCCAGCAAGGAGGGAAATAGGCAAATGACTTATCTTTAGAAGATACAAATTTACCAGCTTTTTCTTCTCGGAGTAGGAAAACAGCAGCCATGAAGTATCCTGTGGAGACTATTTCAGGTTACCTCACTAGTCATAGGAAGTGGACATTATTTGAATTTGGTTACATATCAGTCTTTTTATTCTCTGTGAACAACTCAGATGCAGGATTAGGTCTGTAACCATCCTGTAGTGGTGAGCTTGAAACAAAGCGTTTTAGGGAAGCAACCCCATGTATTTGAGGTCTAGTTGGCCAATGTGGAATAAGGGAACTTCATAGCTTAAGGAAGATCTCCAATGGAAATGGTGCCTTTGGGGGTGGTTGGATTGCTACAGCTAAAAAATTCCCTTGCATGAGTTTGTCAGTTTCAGGGGATTTTGGTCATGATTCAGTGAAGTGGAACTTTTCAGTCGAAATAAGAATCTCATGGCCTTTGTGCATCTTTGCTCATACCCAGGGTGACACCTTGTGTGTATTAATGCCCATTACCAGCTTTACACATGTCCCTGCTTATGGCACATGGCTCTCACTAGGTCACCTTCTCATCCAAAGCCTTTGATGCTATATATTTCTATATAATCACAAGTGCTTTTTGTGGCTGAGAGATGGAACTCCAGTACAGTGCTTTATACTGACGACTGTGGGTTTTCCTTAAGGTAACTGTGGGTGGCTCTTCCATTTATTTTCTTGCTTCCTTTTTGTTTCTGTAAATTCTGCCCTCTACTTTCCCCTGAAGCACATGCTGTTCATGTAATCTGAATGGCCATTTAGAGGAAAGATCAGAAGTTTGTTGTTTCATTACCAACATAAATCAAAACTTTGTGTTCGCACTGCAATCTGAGTGAGTCCAGGAATAGCTTTGGGATTGCTAAGTGTCTGGAGAGCACTGACTACACAGACATGTTTTGAAGCTCGCTATAATAGTTTCTACAGCTGTTAACAGTTCATAGAAGAATGGCAGCATTATATATCAGTGTTTAAAATGTGCATGACTTGCATTGCACAGAAGTCAGATTAGGATAGAATCAGATTTTTTTTTTCTGAAACTTGGCCAGGAAAGTCTTTAATAACTAGAGAAATTCTTTTTACTGCTGAAATCAACATGAAGGACATTGTGTTATTATAATTGCTATAGCTCACCATGAAAGTTGTCTTTGTATGAGTGGATGTACGGGCTGTACTGTTTTGTTTTTATTTATTCTGCATTCTTTATTCTAATGTCCTTTCCTTTTTCCTGACCAGAAAGATTGTTATTGAGCCCTTCACAAAGCTGAAATAATGCAGTGTGTTAAAAAAAATGTTAACAATTCAAAGAAGTTATAAAAATTTATAAGTTGGCTGAATGGTTGAGAAATTTCTGCATATTTTAATATAAATAGGTAATGCAAATATTTGTTCTTTGCATTGAGAGGTGAGTCTCTGTTTTCCAAAAGGCCCTGCTATTTAAATTAGATTCACTTTATTGTATTGAAATAAGGACAGCTTCCATTTTGACTGATGGCAAAGATTAAATATCATCGTTGTTATCAAATAAAAAAAAAAACACCTTATTAGGTTAGATTTGTTACTGCATCATGGGTTTAAAAAATTTCCAGAAATCAGCAGGAATTGCTTCATATTTCGAATTCCCATGATGGTAACTTGCTCAATAATTTTTTTGATATTTCCAAGTTGAAATTTTGCATATGGCAGGAACTATCGGGACCACCTCTGTACCGTGTAAGTTTTACTGTCTCTTTAAAGACTTAATTGACAGACTTAGTTCAAGGTAGGAGTGGGAGAGAGATCTTGGCAGAATATATATAAATAGAGAAAAATAAATTGAGTAAAAAATTAGAAAAAAAAATCAAATTATGAGAGAGCTCCTTCTATTGAGCTATCACATCAAGATACACACATTTTGAATGACTATGGCTCAGAGATCTTCCCAGAAGGATTAAGATCTAAGGTGGAAGACCTTTAATCTTTCTGAGGTAGCATGCCAAGGCTCGTCTCATGGGAAGCTGGCACCACCCTGGTGGCCTATGCAGGGGAATACCCACTGGTGGAGTCCGTTTCCAGAGGTGAAGTTGAGATGCTCCAGGGATCATGTTCCAGGCCTGGGACACCCAGCATCCTAGACACTGTGGCAGTGGGTTGCTCCTCCACAAGCTGTGCAGGCTATGGGATCAACTTGAAGATCTGCGAAAACCTCGGCACAGACCTTGAGGTTCCCTGTGAGAGTGCTCATGAACTCTCATAGCTCACCTTCGTCCTTTCCTTGTTTACCAGTAAATGTTTCAGCAAATAGTCATCATGATGAGAGAGGGAGGCAACAGGAAAACATGAAGGAAGACTTCCAGGGTAAAAGGAATATCTCCCACAAACTTTACACACCAACCTCACAGATCTACTCTGATGGGGTTTGGCTGCCATCCCCTCACACCTTCACACTCTTGGCATGGGGTCATTGGCATCATCTCTGATGCCGTCTGCACCTTCCCCTTGGCCTATGCCTCTCTTAGATTTGTGGAAACTAAGGATACATCTGGAGGAGTTTGCCTTTCCTTGGGAAAAGTGACTTGCCTAGGAATTAAATTGATAACATTTTCCAGACAGAAGTGCCATGAAAACATGAAGTTTCACTTTCCCAAACTAAGCAGCTCTATGTGATTGAGAAATAAGATTAATGGTTGACACTTTTGTTAAGTGCTTATCATGTGCCAAGCACTGTATCGTCTTATTAATTTTTTAAAAAAATTTTATATTTTGCACTGTCTTGTTTAAAAACACAGATGTCAGTGGGCCTCATGATCAGCAGAAGGAAATATAGATGTAGTTTGATCAAAGGTAGAACATAGGCCAGAGGTGAACTAGAAAAGAAATAGGGAAAGTGGATTCAAATCTGGGTTTCTCCAGACACTGAGAATCCTTGGTAAATACTTTCCCCTCATTCATGCCTGGTTTGGTTATAAAATAAGAATAAACACCAGCCTGGAATATACAATTCAGATGTCTCAGTCAGGAAATGACTTTACAGTAATGGTTTTGTTTTGGTTTTTGTCTTTCCATATTAGTGGAACTCTCAGGAGCTGAGAATTGAGTGCTATGGGCTCTCAAGAAAAATGCCCACACATATATGCATGCAAACTGTGGAACACAGTTTCTGGGGTTGCCAGCTCCTGGATCCAGTCCTCTTAGGTGGACGGAATATGGCATCAACAAAGCCTGGTATCAGGCAGTACTCTTAGGTCCAGATGGAGAGGATGGCTGGCAGGAAGTTCAGAGGGAGCTTAGTGGATTTTCCCAGCTGTACGAAGGAGAGCAAACAACAAATCGTGTTGCACTGAGGTGGGAGCTGGTGCTGGGTATGACTGGCTGTAGGTGTCAAAGCCTAAGCATGGGGACTGAGATTTAAGGGAATAATGCCCATCTGGAGACTGTTGGACTACCGAGAAAGAAGCCAAGAGAAGGCATCTGGAATCATGTAAGATGAGAGTAACTGGAACTGGTTTAGAAGGTGCAGACCAGGTTGCAAAGAAAGCCCAATAACCAAAACCAGGGTTCAAGCTGATTTTCCCATCTATGAGATATTTGGCTTCAGACCCTGGCAGTTAAGGTTAAGCCCTCAGGTAGGGCAGTGTGAGCCTATCTCTAGGAGTTTGGTGGGAAGGAGAGAGCTGGGCAAAAGACTGTCTAGTTAGTACAACTCTGGTGTCATCTTCCATCAAAGCTTTAGTAACTTGGCTAAGGGTATGGGTGAATTACCATTTTCAAATCTTCTTAGCACATTAACTTTGAAACTAGAGAATGTCCTTTGCTTCTTGTAGTTTTCTCATCTTGTGGATTTGTCCATTTATTTACAGTTACCTTTAACCTGCCACTTCTGTATGTTTATTTCCAGTCTTTCGCTGGGAGACCCACTGATCTTCATGCTGTGGGCTTTCTCTACAAAATAAAAATTTTTCAGCATTTGTTGGTCCACCAAACATTTTGGGAATTTTGCTGGTCTGTAAAATCTAAATATTGAGAACTACTGGATTATAATGTTCTTGATTGGGTAGAGTAAGTACTCAAGAAGTGTTTGTAGTTATATTGAATGAATGATTAAGTGAGACATGAATTATATCACATAAAACTAAGGACTTAAATATCTACTACATGCCTACCTCACTTTGAGATCTCTTGAAAGCTTAATGCTGAGGCAGGCTGAGGTCCACACGTGCATGGTAAATTAGTAGACTGGGCCATCTTGACTGCTCAACAGATCAGAGTAGACAATCTGTCTACCTAAGTGCTGGCAGTTTTGTTGATGACATTTGATGTATTAAAATAGTGCTGTTGTCTGGTAAAGTAGTGATTGTTTTCAGGAATTTTGAAAGAGAATAATTTAAAGGAAGAAACAATTTAGCTAATGAGGAAATAGGGTCAGAAGAGATTCCCAGTTCTGACCCACTCTGGTGAATGCTGTTTCATAGTGTGTCTCGGTGACCTAAATCATGAATATTTAGTAGCAAGTCCTAGCTGAAATTTTCGATGTGAAATTTGGAAAGTCATGGATACAATGAAGATTAGAGGAAACAAGTAAGGAGATATGAAGGAGAGTCATAATTCTGGCATGAAGGTCAGACCAAATAGTGCAAGAGTGCTTTTGTGCTTAAACTGATGCGAATTCTCTTCTTTAGATTAGATTAAAATTATAAAGGGGAGGCTTTTCTTCCCTTTGATGACTGCATTTAGCAAGACATTAGTTGCTCAAATTTACCCTTTGGTCCAGTAGAAAGAAACACAATGTAACTTGAAATCCAAATCAGTGTAATTTATTTATTTATTTTTTTAAAAATGTTTTATTTATTTGACAGAGAGAGATCACAAGTAGGCAGAGAGGCAGGCAGAGAGAGAGAGAGAGAGGAGGAAGCAGGCTCCTTGCTGAGCAGAGAGCCCGATGTGGGGCTTGATCCCAGGACCCTGAGATCATGACCTGATCTGAAGGCAGAGGCTTAACCCACTGAGCCACCCAGGTGCCCTAAATCAGTGTAATTTAAAATAAAATTATGTGTGTACAGGAGTGTCCATGGTCAATTAGATGAATGTGGTTTGGAAGAAGGAATAGGAATCCAAGGATTGAAGAGATTCTTGTCAAATAGGAAAGAATAAATAAGTAGACAAATTTTTTCATTAAAAAATGGAGCTCCACATCTCTGAGATAAAGGATAATGTAAACATGACTCCTCATAGAGATTCATATTGGTTTTAAGTTGAGTTTGTGTGTGTGCGCACACACACACACATACGTCACAAAGCACAGAGTAATAAGAAAAGAAGAAACCATGAGAGACAGGACGGAGATCATTGGACTAGAGGGCAGTCTTACTAATTCATCTCTGCTTCTCCATTAGCACCTTGACTTCTCACCAAGTCTTGTTTCCCACATTTCTGCCCAGGTGAGATCCCAGTCACTTTCAATATGGATGAAGCACTTTAATCCTGCTTTCCTCTTTGTAACAGTTGAGGGTGGGGATCAGGACAGAGGCAAAGAGTGAGGTGGAATTTCACTGTGGGCCTTGGGAAATGGTAAAGTTTATGTGAGGTGGGATAAGGTACTGATAAAGGCAGGGTATAAATAAAGATCTCTAGAACTTCTGAAGGACAAATTACCTTCATGGGCAACCAGGCAAGTCTTCAGAGAGGAGGTGACATTGAAACCACATGTAGAAGGATGGGTAAGATTTTGAAAGGCATGGCTGGACAAACATTCCGGGGAGAGGAAAAATCACCCAAACAAAGGTGTCATGGCAAAAAATGCAAGCCTATTCCAGGAATGGTATGTGATTCAGCAGAGCTGGAGATAAAATGGGTGCAGTTGGTAGAAGTCAGGTTACAAGAGACCATGAATGCCAGATTAAGATTTTATCTGTTATATAAGTAAACTCCTCACATAACTCACCAATATGAATGTCCATCCCCTGAAATTTCTGGTTGACAAGGATTGATTTTTTTTTTTTTTTTAACCAACAAATGCTTTCTATAAGTAGGGTACAATTGTACTTTGCTAAACCATCTTTTAGTGTCTTAAAAGCAGGAGCTTGGCCTGGTGAACCAAAGACTGTATTATATCTGAGATTCAGATTATTACAGAGTGCTTTGGGATTCTAGGATGTTGTGTGTGGTGGTTTTTTTTTTTTTTTAATTTATTCATCTTTATCATGTGATCACTTACAGGGTAAGTGTGGCAGGTTTTATTTTCCATAAAGGACCAAATCAAGTTTTTTTGTCCCATGCAATCTTACTGACTTTCCTCTTGTTAAGTGGTGGGATCCGTGTTCTCCTCCTTAGGCTGGTTTGTGATTATAGTGGAAGCGATACCATATGATTTCTGAGGCTAGGTCATAAAAGACCAAGCAGCTTCCTCCTGGTTTTCTTGGAATGTTCACTTTTGGCACCCTACACCCCAAAGTAGGAAGTCAAGGGTCTCCATGCTATGAGGAAGCCCAGGTCCCTTGTCGGCCTTCTGCTCGACAGCCAGCATCAGCCGCCAGAAATGTGAGTAAAAAAATGCCTCCAGATGATTCTTGGTCCTGGAGGTTGAATCACTCCAAGCCTTTAGGTCCTTCTTGCTGAGGTCCCAGATGTCAAAGAGGAGAATAAAAGCACCCTCACTCTGCCTTTTCCAAATCCCTGGCACACAGAATCAGGGAGCATAATAAAATGGTTATTTTACGAAGCTAGGTTTGGGGTAATTTGTTATGCTGTGGTAGTAACTAGAAGAGTAAGAAAAAAATAAAGAACAGTAAGCACTAATGACCTTTTGCAGTTCAGCTCTCTGTTTAACAGGCTCAGTGTTGTAAAGAAGGGAGGGAGGGAATTATCATTGTTTAGAAGGCCCTTTTAGGTGATTTGCATATATTACCTCATTTGATCTTCCTATTGCAGAATTAACATTAGCAACTTTATTGTCCAGAGAACTAGGGCCCAGAGAGATTAAATAATTTCCCTGTGGTCACACAGCTAGAAAGAAAACCCAATTTTTATGGCTCCATAGTTTAAAGGATTTCCCCTAGCACATGAGGCTTCCCTAGGCTGATGGGAGCCCCTGCAGTATCATACGAGCAGTGAATTCTGCTGCCTAGCTTACCTCTCCATCAGATGGCACCCTTGATGAGCACCTGGGCTAGGAGCCGTGAGGGAGATGAGGAGAGACACAGCCTCTGCCTTTGCAGCAGTGATAAACATTTTGGTGGCTAGATGGCTGTAAGTCCCATGGAAAGATGAAAGCAACACAAGGCAGTATCTGATCTATCGCTGTGGACTTTCAAAGAGGGGAGGGGTCACTTTGGAGTCTTGGGCAAGTAGGTGGTCTGGCGATCTCCTTTCTGACTGAGGAAGTTGGAGGGACCATATCTGCCACTTCTCCCAGACAGTCTTGCTTTACATTTGTTTTCCTGGAAAAGTTATTAATAGCATCTCCTCTTAGTGTCACAAGTCTCCCATTTTGGATGATACATTACATAGTCACCTGAGGGTGGTGCTTTTCAAAGTGAACTCTTTCAGGGGAATGGAGTGAAGTACTATTGAGTAACAATGTGAAGTGGCATGACGGCTGTAACTGAGGGCCCCAGACAAGTAGCAGAGTGTGTTATCTCCATGAAAAACTCGTCTATTTGCTGTATAGCAAAGAAGCCAAATAGTGATTTTGTTTGACATAAGTGAATGTTTTTTTGGGTGTCAACTGTGTGCCACAATTAAAAATCTGAATCAACAAAAACGCACAAGAAAACCTCGACAAGCCAGCCAACCAACCACAATTGAATTGGTCATCTACATTGACCTCATCGGTTTGTGTCTGGCCAAAATGGCAAGGACAGTCCATATCTCCCTCAAGAAAAATGAAGTTTCACAGACCTGGTGCAAGGACCAGGCTATACAGCTTCAAGTAGGGTCCACAAACCTTGGGCATCAGACTTGCTTGGGGCAGGGGATAAGGGGTGGGAGGGTGGAGCTTAAAATTCAGATTCTGGGTTTCTACCCCAGACTCCAGAATCGTTCTAGGAGAATGAGCCTAGTTCTTGGCATATAGAGCAAGTTTGCCATGTAATTCCGCTGTACTCTAAGGTTTGAGGGCATCTGGGATTAGATGCTAAGAGTCAAGGAAACACTAACGCCTTAGAGAAAGTTCATTATTTGGGGAGTATTGTTTGTTGATTTAGGAAACACTAATGCCTTAGAGAAAGTTCATTATTTGGGGAGTGTTGTTAGTTTGTTGATTTAAAGTCACAAGTACATTCAGAACTTGAACCAGTGGACTGATCCCACGGGTATTAACCTCAGTCAGCACTGCGGAAAGAATATGAAGTTAGTCTTAATTCCAAACCACTTTCCCACATTATAAACCCACCCACGAGGATGGGGAAAGGGTTGCATCATTATATTACAAGAAAAGGGGATATGTTTAAACATCAATCTTCTTCTTTTTTTTTCTTCTCATTATTACCTCTATCTTTGGGATTAATCCTGTAGTAGATTTGCTAACTACTCTCTAACAATATCTAGGAGGTGCAGAAAATGAGGAGCTGTGTTGATCAGTGTCTGGTCCGTTTTGGCCAATTCTTACAAAGATGGGAAGCGGGGACAGAGGTACAAACAGTACCCTGCAAATTCAAGGTGGTATTGATTGCATATCTCCCTCTCGGGATATTTGTGCCTGTGTAAACAGAACTTTGCAACAGCGGGAAAGAGCTGGGATATTAGAGCTGAAATGGAGTTCTGAGTTCACACACCCACCCTGCTAACATGGACAAACTGAGGCCCAGAAAAAGGACATCCCTGGAATAAACCCATCTGTGTAGTCTTGGACAAATCACTTACTTGTCCCTTGTCATCCCTGGACTGCAGGATGATAACACCTGTTTGTAGTTTTGGGGAGGAGTAAGTGAAATGAGAGCATGCGCATGAAGTACTGGGCATGCTCCCAACACCTTGTTGGGGTACTGTTTCCTATTATTAGCTGAAGTCATAGAGCCAGTTAATGACAGAGCCAGGCCCAGGCCCCAACTTCTAGATGCTCTGCATTTTCTGTGGTATCCATGGGGTTCCAGAGATCAGTCACATGAGATAACCTGTGTGTTTCCACATCATCAAATGCTATTTTAAGACCTTTCAGAAGGGCCCCAGGACAATGGGCTCTGGCTGGCTGCCTCCAGCCGTACAGTCTGTTCTCAGGGGCGTGTGGCTCCTGGGCTCTGGCTGGCCATCTGTCTGTGCCCCATCGGGCCTGGCACTACCGGCCCCCTCACTGCTCCTCAACCACGTGGTGATGTGAAAGGGAAACTGAGGCCACAGATGTGGGAGCTACTTTTGTAGGGGAGCATTCCTCAGTTGCGAGAAAACCAGGACACCTGGGAAGTGTGGGGGTAAAAATATGTGGGTTGTGAAGGCAAACTGCCTGGTTCCACCAATTACTGGATGTGGGGCTTGACTACGTTACTTGCCCCTGAAAAAGTCCTCAGTTTCCTCATCTGTAAAATCTGTAACAAGAGTGCCTCCTGCAAGGGTTGTTGTGAGGGTCAGCAAGGAGATTCACACACAGCGAGGAGCCCCACCTACAGCCTACAAGTGGTGGCTTCTTGTTAAGTCTGAATGACGTTCATGAATTTAGAGGGGAATCAGGATATAGAGAACTTCTCAATGGAAGGGACAAAAATCAGAACAGAAAGTTGTCATTTATGATGAGTAATGCAATAGGATTTTGCATATCATCGGAAGGTAAGGCTGAAATTGAGAATTGGTTGAAAATACTACATAGCTATTGGTGGGACGAGTTAAAAAAAAACTGGCAGTAGCTTTGCAAAGGAAAAATTGGAAGTGCTTTCTACCCTTTTCTGCTTTCCCCTTCGCCTCATATGCCCACTTCTCCCTCAGAGTTTGCTGTGCCTATTTAAGAAATTGATGTAAAAATAAATATGCCAGAAGTTTTTGATCCATGTTTATTAGCCTACAATGTAGGAACTTGGAAAGAATTTTTAGTTAACAATAAATTACATCAATAGAATTTATTAGCATCTGTAGTATTTAATTAAATAATAGAAGCCTGCTGGCTACCATATAGTAAGCAAATGAAATGTATTTTGCTAGGTTTTATAATGAAAGGAAAAACTACTAACTCTCTTTAAAAGAAGTGTTGCTATAGGTTAACCAATTTGGGTGATGACTGATAAAAACCTCTGGCTTCCTGATTCTTCTGCCATGGGGGTTATTTACTAGCCAAGTTAGGCCAGGTAATGCTGAGATAACAACTCTGAAAACTCTTGGTGTTCTAAATGTGATTGATTTCTTCCTTCTGAGACATGCCCATATCAGTGTGTCTAGGGCTCTGCCCCAAATTGGCCTCTCTGGGAACCAAGGCTGATGGAGCAGCCACCATGAGACATGTTGCCAGAGACATGGCCCAGAGACACAGAGCACTGGATTGAGCCCAGGGTCCTAAAGCTCCCACCTGGAAGTGGTATACATCATGTCAACTCAGAATGTCACTGGAAGAAGCATGGACACACTCAACTAGAAGGAAGCAGAAGAGTACAGTTGTTATGTATGTTTGGCTGGAGAACAGAAATGTTGGGTGATTAGCACTAATTAATACTACCACATTTACATATATGTCTTCCCAGCCATAAACTCCTTGAAAGTAACGACACTGACTCATTCCTCTGTCTCTTTGAACACCAGCCCTCACTAGGAGAACGATATGTGTTAGGTAACTGGCTGCCTGTAGAGCTTATCATGGGGCTGGAAAAAAATGGAAAAGGGAACCAGACAACTTGGCCTTCTTTTCCCCCACCTGTTTGGCATACCCATCCTTCCCTTGTGCTGGGATTCTGACTGCAGCTGGAAAAATGGGGGTATTATGACTCCCTTGTAAAGATATAGTAAGATGGAATTATGTGAAAGCCACTGGTCAGTAAAGGCTAGTGGCTCTGCTACTGCCCAGTGCCCTCTCTGGAGGCCCAGAGGTGTCCACTGCCATCTGCTTTGCTGCCCTGCTGAGGCTGCTGGCCCCAGGCAGGGCATTACTGTGCACTCGGTCTCCTCTTTTCTATTGCCCACTTTTCTCTTAGATGTCCCTATTAAGACTTACCTGCCCTATATCTTGTTTCTTCAGGACAGAATAGGATAAAATCGTCTCTATTAATTCATTAATAGATAGTAATGGGTCAGCCCCCCACCAAACCCAACAATTGCTCTACGGAAAGGATAGTTCACCCAAGGTAAACTGCTAATAGTTACAGATTCTCAATGTGTTTAAAATAAAAGGTGCCTTAGAGCTCATCTAGTATGATGGTTTTGAACCTTCCTCCCCGCCCCCGCAACTGAAAGATAACTCGGAACACCACCTATAACAAAAAGGGGTGTGCTCTGATTGAGAGGAGGTAGGCAGCACCTCCCTGCTCAGCAGGTTTCCCCAACCAAAAAGCCCTAAAGACATGCACAGAATCCCACTGGTTCTAGTCTAACTCTCTGATTTTACAGAAGAGAAACCAAGACCCAGATAGAAGAAGGGACTGAGGATCCCCCAGAGGGTCAAAGCACCCCTGTCATGTGGGTGCTGATCCAGACTGTCTGTTCTGACAAACCCACTTGGGAGACGGCGGTAGCCAGAGAAGACATGGGTTATTTTTGATGACTCGTGGAATTTGCTCATCTAAGGGCAAAATGTGTGTGTGTGTGTGTGTGTGTGTGTGTGTGTGTGTGTTTCTTCTAAGGATCTATGTAACTCTAGCCAGAAATAATAAGATACAAAAACTTTTACCTCCAAGGTACTGGTTTGAATGTAGTACAGACTGTTAGTTACTCAAGGTCATTATCATGTGATGGGTTATCAAAGGCCTATGTGAAATGTGTGGGATTTTTATGAGCTTGTTTTTATTATAGTAGAATGTTTAAAGGCCCCTAATGTACAAAGCACTTTGAAAACTCTAATGGGGCCTCATAATCACCCGCATAATTATGAAGGTCAAATTGTGCTGAACGAACTAGAGCTATTTTTGAACAAATTAGTGGATGAACAGAACAATATTAAAAAAAAAAACCCCACTCAACTCTTGGTTACCCCTTTTAGCTCTTCTGGGTACAACAAAATCTTTCTCAGAGCTGGAGAAAATTGCTACTTTGTTGGAAACCCAAGGGGATTTTCTTTCCCTGGGTTTAAGATACAGAATGTTCAGCCTGTATGCTAGGTTTCAGAGTAGAGAGTTGTTGGTTGTCGTGAGTATTCAGATGTATTTGCTAAAGAAACTTGTTTCAGTTTGTTTTTACCCCTGTCTCCCATGACCCCACAGTCAGTGTGTACCCCTCAAGAGCAAGTTGGGCCTCACCGGATGTCCTTCTATAGAGATGCCTGCTGCTTTCACTTGCCATCCACGGTTTTCCATCTCACACTAGGAAACTGCAAGGTTAGAAAAACAATGGACCATTTCCTTCCTCTTTCTTTAAACTGAGAGGCTGGAAGAGAGGACTTCATATTCATTACTCACAGGCCAGCCTTGAGGATAAAAGTCATCACAGTTCAAGTGTAATAAAAGTGAAAATCCACAGTTCTCCATGGGTTCCCAGCCCCACTGGGGTCAAATAGCACTCGTCTTCTCATTAGGGTCCTGTCTTAACCCAAGGCTTGCCTTTAGCTTTGCAAGGATTTCGGCCTGACATCTGGAATCTGAACTTGTGATAAAGAGCTCAAGATTATGGGCACAGGGAGGGGGAACGAACAGTACAAAAGAGCCTCAAGTTGGGGAAGGTCTGCCCTTCTCTAGGGCCGTGGCCCCCAGGTGACCTAGAGCTGTCATTGTTGTCATTGGTTGTGGCAGTTACATTTCTTAGAACCCCAGACTTGAATGCTCCCACTGAGCAGTTAAGATGGGTTTTCCTGACATTTTCTGTTTCCTCTCTGTACTATCCTTTTGCTGTAGACCGTTTCTCGTGGCTAGACACTTTGTGGCCAGAAAACCCTCCTCCGATGGGTGATGTAGACGTCCCAGTAGCTGCGTTTCCTCATCACACCGAAGGGAGAAGGAAACCACCTTCTAACAACTCACACCAGGCTCCCAGGGTGTACTGTTTATGCTAAGGAGCAGCTGTCATGCTTTTTACAAGCCCAGCTTTCTGTCATACTTGACAGCCATGGAGCCAGAAGTCACAAGCTGCAGGGGAGTGACCATGGGGGCAATGAGAGAGAGGCAATGAGAAATTGCATCAGTAACCCAGAGAGAGCCAGTAAAGCCTGAAGAGCCAATAGGCAGGGCCATAGTAGGGCTTTTGGGGGGCCCTAGAGGTTTTTGCCATTGTGGCCCCTTCCTCCATAAAAATTAAATAAGTAAATAAGTTGCATGGCTGCATTGGTATAGAGACAACATATTAATATTCTATATCACAACTTTTCTTTTGACCTAAAAGTTCATTTTTTCCTCTCATTTTAAAGGAAATGAAAAGATCTTTGTGGTCCCCTAAAAGTTTTCTGGGGCACTATGCCTATTGGAGCTAGTGGATAGATAAATGAGCCCTGCCAACAGGAAGCTTCCTTGGTACAAATTGGAGACACTGAATATTTATGAATTAGGCCAGTTTCATTACTTTAAGTGACAATGCAAATTATATGTGGGTTTAGTCATAAAATGAGAGGGATTAATTAAATGTGTTAATAAATTCACAAACCAAATTCTCACAATTAGGCTTTATACATGCCTTTGATATTTCAAAGTAAATTTTGAAACTTTGGTTTGGGAGCAAAAGCCAGGAGTGTTATAAATGTTAAGGTGGTGTGGCCTTGAGTCAGAATGTTGGTTCCACTACCCACAGATTCAGGCAAGCTACTTTATTCTTCTGTGCCTTGGCTTCCATCTCTGTAAATGAGACGCAATGAAAACTACTTCATCAAGTTATGGGGAGGATGAAATGCAGTTATATTTGTAAAGCGCTTAGTATAATGTCTCAAGTATTATAAATGTCCAATGTTAGTTATAATTACTATTATTATCATCATCATGAAATACTGTTATATACTGTGTATAAGATGAAGAAACTCAAGGTCCTCCATCCATTATTTTGCAGGAGAATCATTTTGCTAAACTTAGGTAATAAGTAGTTAAAAAGAAGGATTTATCTGAGATTAGAATTAACAGCCCGTGAAGAGAAAATAGGAAGTGATGTGAAAGGTTCAAAGGCAATTAAAATACAGATCCTGGCCTCAGGAAGAGTACTTCTTAGTTAGGAAGACAAGATACATCTGGAAAGGGTCAGAGACCGCCAAAATGGCAGCAGGCAAGCTTAAAGCCAGTCCTCTTAGGATTTCCAAGAAGAGTAATTGCTTCAGACTTTTTCCTCAAAAGCACCCACCATGTCCTATCTGGAACTGCCAAATTTCAGCTTGGAAAAATGTATTATTTCAACTGGATAAGGAGCGAATGTGGTGCGGTGCTGCCACCGTGCCACACTGGCCGACTCAGACCAGATGAGCACAGACCTCAGGGGCCCCCAGCTGGAAATAGGACCTGCTGAGCAGCAAAAACAAAGACACATGGGGTATGTGGCTACTGCAGTTGTCCCAGCAGTTACACGAATCATACTTTATATTTTAATTTAAATTAAAGGTTTTTAATTTTTAGAGATTTTTATATTTGTATTTTTCACCATTAAAATTACATACAAGGATTGCAACTATTTCATTTAAGGATAAGGCAGTGGGCCCCAATTGATTTATCTAGTATCATAATGCTCAGTTTTGGGCCTTCAGGAGTGAAACTTAGATCTATGAATGCCCTGTCTTTGTTGTATTACCACCAAATCTTCATGTTGACCATAACAATAATGGAGTATTTCCTGACCCTCTATTATCTCTTTGGCCCCTGTACTGTTTCTCACAGCTTCCTTATAAGGTGAGGTCTCTTAATTCCATTTATCAATGATAGTCTCTCCATGTCAAATAATTTATTCTAGGTTCTATTTCTATTAAGTTGAAAGCTTACACTCATTTGTCTGACTTTCAGGATCAATTTCTTTCTCATTTTTCTCATTTCTTTCTCATGTTTCTTTCTCATTAGTTATTGGGGTTTGAATGGATATAATTTTACTTTAATCTTTCATGAATATTGACCCATATAATAAACAAGTAAAGATTATTCTAAAATAATATCCAGTGACTTCAGAAAGATACCTTTGAAAATAACCACTAGTGGTGTTTACACAAATGAGCTGATTTTTCTGATTTTTCAAAAATTAGGCAGAGGCATAGGAAAAACAGAATGAATCCCACACTTATATATATTTTTTAAGATTTTATTTATTTACTTGAGAGAGAGAGAGAGAGAAGGAGAAGCAGACTCCTCAGTGATGTGGGGCTTGATCCCCGAGATCCTGACCTGAGCTGAAGGCAAATGGTTCACTGGTTAACTGACTGAGCCACCCAGGAGCCCCTCACCCTTATATTTGATCACAGTAAGATTGTCTATGTGTGTGTCTGGAGGACTTAGGTCTGCAGGTCTGGGCTAGATGGTGTCAACCTTTGTTTTTGCCTTGCAGAGTGAGATAAGAGGAGCCTTTGGGCTGAGCCCAAGTAGGGAAGCCACTGCAGCTTGTTAAGTTGCCTGCTCAGAATACTATGCTGTTTCTCCATGGGGTTGGTTGTCTGAAACACCGAGTTCTCTGTCACACATCTTATGTAGCTTTCAATGTAGACAGTGTTGAATGTGATACTCCCCACCCATTAGGGTGAAGGCAGATTGGAAATGGTGGGAGACCAGTTGTGAATTGGTCTTTTGTGCCTAGACCTCAACTTTGTCTCGTGTAAAGGACTCATTATTCACAAAGGCTTGCCTATCTGTTAAAACAGTACACACTTCCCACCTCAGTGATTTTTCATACTGCTTTTGTAAGCCTAAGTTTCTTTGAAGATCATGGGTTTGATAATAATAATTTTGAATATTTTGAATTATTTATTTTGAATAATAAAATTCTTCATGAGCATCCCAAGTCAAGTTCAAAGTTTGAAAGGAAGTCTACAATAACTCTTTTTAAGTATGTGGAAGCATCTGTTAAAAATGCAGCTGGTTGGGGCACCTGGGTGGCTCAGTCGGTAGACCAGCCAACTCTTGATCTCAGGGTGGAGCCTACTTAAAAAAAAAAAAATGCAGCTGGCCATTTATTACTGTTTTGTATTAGCTAATTGGAAAACACCTAGTCACCCCCGCAGTTCAGGGTTGATTAAACAGCCCATGACACTTTTTCCCTCATTGGCTGTCTAAGGAGTAGTTATAATGACTTGCCCATTGGATTGAGTTTATTGTTCCTTATTCTTTCTAGTGTTCCTCTCTGCAAATGTCCTAAAAATATTGTGCCATCTTGCACCATTTTTCCCTCACATATTTCACAATGGACATATATAAGTAGGAAAGTTTAAGCAATTATCTGGTTTGGTTCTTTCAAAGGAATAGATAAATCATCATGCTACAACTTGAGAGAGGAAATGACAGTTTTTATCTCTATTCAGGTACCCTATATTTACATGAGACCACAAAAAGTTACTGACAGGATGTTATTGATTGCATTTACCCAACTGGGGCTTGAGATGGGGCCCTGTCATACCGCACGGCATGCTTTCCTTTTTGTCCTGCTTGAGAGCCTGATCCCAGATCGTCTAGACTCTCCCATGAAATTACGAATTTTTAGAGTAGAGATTTCAGGCCCTCTGACAGATTTCCCGTTAATTATTCTTCTAATTTAGCTCCGTTTTCTCTGTGCTAGTCAGTAATAATATCCTCTTTTGTTGGATACCTTGACTAAGTGCTTGAAGGAACTAAATGAAGATCAAATATTCGCTGTAATAACTAAGGTAGACCGAGTTACCAGGCCCTCTTGTAAGTGATTTATGTGTATTAGCTCATTTAATCCTCACAGCTTTATGAGGGAGGGACTACTTCAATTCTCGTTTTATTTTATTTTATTTTTTAGAAGATTTTATTTATTTGAGTGAGAGAGAGAGAGAGAGAACTTGAGCTGGATGGGGGGCAGAGGGAGGGAAAGAAGCAGACTCCCCGCTGAGCAGGGAGCCCAATGCAGGGCTTGATCCTGGGACTCCAGGATCATGACCTGAGCTGAAGACAGTCTCCTAACCAACTGAGCCACCAGCTTCCCCTTTATTCTCATTTTTAGGTGAGGAAACTGAAACATACTGAATTGGAATTTACCTAAGGCAAAGGCCTTCCCCCTCCCTCCTTTCCCTCTTTTTCTTCTCCTCCCCTATTTTTTCCTTCCCCTTTCAACCCCTTCCTTTCTCTTCTTTCCTTCCACTTCTCCCCTCTTCCCTCTCCATATCCGCTTTTCCTCCCCTCCCCATCTCCTTCCTTTCTTCCTTCCATCCCTCCATCCATCTGTCCATCCGTCCAACCATCCAACCATCCAAGTCTAGTTGAACACAGAGTGTGCTGAGCAGTGTTATAGGTACTGGAGGTGACAGTGAACACAGCAGACAAGGTCCCTGTACTCATGGAGCTTAATCACTACTAGCCTGTCATTCTCCAAATTACACATCTCCCCCAAAGAGCTTTTCCAGGTTAATTCCATCTAACTTCTAACCCATTTGAATAATCTCAACCCACTTTCCATTTTAATCCACTTGAGTAATTACAAAATTCAGAGGGTCCTATTTTAGCTAACGTGGCTGTTTCAAAACCTTTTTGTACCAATAGACAGTATCTATCTTTATCTTAGGCACGTTGGTACATGGTCTTGCCTCCTGTGAGTGGTCACAAAATTCAGTGTAACTGGGTTACTGTCTCTGTTGCAATGAGAGAGAGAGAATCTTGGACATGACTGGGCCCAATTCAATAAGAAAAGCCAATTTAGGATTTCCTGAATGACATTTGCTATTTGGGAGTGGGGCATTTAATCTCAAAAGCCATGGATCATGTCAGCTTTGGACATCAGCCTGAGTTTTATTAAAACATTCGCCACTAGGGAGAGTTTCTAGATATTTTAATTACAGTCAGTTAAGCTCTTTCCTCTCTTTCTCACTTCTTCTCATGTGACACTTCTCATGTCAGCTGGTACAGGCAAAGCCATACCTTTTATATATTTTCAAAATCTGACTTAGAGAAAGTACAACCAAGGATACACTTAGTATGGGTGTAGTGGGAGATATTTATATGGTTTTCCATCCCTTCCATGTCCTGCCTAGTTATCCTGGTATACACGTGTCTTCCAGGAATATTTCTGTTGTCCAGTGTACCAGCTTACCTCACATCTTAACACAGATTCGGGCAAAGTTTCTGTCTTATCATTAATGTGTCAGATGGTCTCCAGTACTGGAAGCATGTGGACTGTGGAAGAGAAATAAGTTTTGAGATATACAGAGTTGAAAACTAGTCTGTGGATAATTCTTCTTAAACCTTACAGTTCCTATATGGCAGAGGCTTCATAGAGGTATTCCCGAAGTTGACAATAATCCTAAATATACATATGATATTACCAACAATAATAAAAACAAATTTTGACCAACTATGTTGGAAATAAGATATTTATCTTTTTGTTCTCTCTCTTAAAATATATAAAATCATGGTCCTGAAGGGTTGATGAAAGAGTATGTAGCCAAAGATGTAAGAAGAAATATTATCGAGGTGTGTTGGCAGTTAATTAATGAAAAATATTATGTTCTCTTTTGTGGATTTTGTGACACTATGGTATTTCTCAGCTTTTAATGTTTTTAATTTGTCATAATTTAATTATCAATAAATACTCTGTAGTAATTTTATTTGTAATTTGTGTTCTTTAAAAAGACCACCCTCCATTATATAAATTTTGTTTTTTCAAAGCCTAAGTCCACTCTATTTAAGAATGACTTGATACAAAACAAAATGTATGTGTGTGTGTGTGTGAAACTCACCAGTCTTGGGCCTTTTCTGAACCAGTTACTCATTAAGATTTTTTCTCTGTCAAATATAAGAGAACACTAAAAGTCAAAGGCAGTTTGAAAAATTTCTACTACGTCTCCTAAAATGAGAGGAGAAACAAACATACAGGTGAGTAGTAGTACTCTCACCCAGAGGCTTCAACGGTTATATAAAAAAAATCACAACTTTTTGTAGATGGGAATGGTCTCACAGGGGAATGATCACAGCTCCCAAATCTATGTGCATTTAATTGGGGATGCCGTTGTGCTTTGGTGAAAAGGGTATGGATTTGAAATTAGAATACCTGGATTTGTATTTGTCCTAGCTCATCACTTGCTAGCTGTGTGGCCTTGCCTGAGACATAATCTTCCAGAGCCTCAGTTTCATTAACTGTAAAATAGGAATGATAATAATTTGGCCTCATCTGCTGCATATGTTGTTTTCAGGGTCAAACAAGATCAATGGAAGAGTTTATTGTACTCTGTGAGACACTTTACAAAAATAAGCTCTCTCTCCTTCCCTCCTTCTCCTCTTTGGTGTTTCTACTTTTACTTCCCAGATGATATGGTATGTCTACCTGACTGTAGGGAAGACACATGCTAATGCCTGTGTTACTGGGAAACGGAACATAGTTTTCAATTTTCCCTCAGGGACAGAATATTTATTTTACATATAAAATATACATTTCTTAATTCCTGGATTTGAGGGGAAAAAAAAAAACCAAGAGAGAAGGTATTCTTTTTAAACCAGTGTTAAAAAGAAGGAAGGGAATTGTCAGCAACCTTAATGGTCGACGTATGTCATCAGCACTTAAACTTTAGTGTGAAAAATCTTAACTGTCCTTAAAGTCACCTCATTCCTTCTGTAAGAGGGAAAGCTTTTAGAATACAATGACACATATGTGAGGAGTGTGGTCTCTTGAAATATTTTCTTTGGGGAAAAAAAAGTAGAGGGAAAAAAAAGAGTACTATCTTAACTTTTTCTTGAGCTGAGGTTATTGAACAAGTAGTATATTAAATGGAGTAGAATTTTCTTAATGAAGATATTTTATATTTTAAATATCTTTGTCATATCTTACTGATTAACTATTGATATTCACATCTTAATTACAACAAGCGATAAAGGACTGATTTATTTTCATCCGTGCAAATTATTTCATGGGCCTCTGGGTCTCTGTCTTGGATATTGAAAGAACCTCTCCCAAAGTGTATGGAAAGGATACAGTTTGGAGATAATGAGGGGTGTATGTGTGTGTGTTTTATTTTTCCACAATTTCCTCACTTCTTTGCAACCTTCTACCCATTGCTTCAGTGGGATTTATTACTTTAGGAGAAGGCTAAAATAGCTGATCCCAAGAAGTCAATTGAGTTTCTGAATTTATTTTTTATTTTTATTTATTTTTCTAAGAGATTTTATGTATTTATTTGATGGAGACAGCAAAACAGGGAACAGAAGCAGGGGGAGTGGGAGAGGGAGCTGAGCAGGGAGCTCGATGTGGGGCTTGATCCTAGGACCCTGGGATCATGACCTGAGCCAAAGACAGATACTTAATGATTGAAGTGGACCCCTGGACCCCTGAATTTATTTTTTAAAGTCCTCAGAAAGACAATACTCTGGAAAGCTGAGACTTTTGCTATAAAAGTCTCAACTCCAAAAGCTTAAGATTTTGGAAGTTTCAGCGCACAGTTTATGCCAAACCATAGACTGGAAAGGAATGGTTCATGAGTATTTTTCTGCCCAAGTGAGATCAGGTTGAGTAGCAGATACCCACAGGGAGAAATAGAGGCTAGAGGCTGATGAGTAGCTGGAGCAAGTTTTTAGTGCTCTGCTTCCCTCCTACAGAGCCTTTGGGGAACCCGAGGATAGAATAGGATAGGACAGGACAGGATAGGATAGGATAGGATAGGATAGGATAGGATAGAGTTTGAGCCTTGTACCTTGCTTCCTGATGAAGCTCAAGAGAAAGAAAGCAATTCTTGTAGGTAAATCTCCCATTCCAGCATGATTCTGCAGCAGCAAAATATAAAAGGTGACAGGAAGGTCTTGGCAGAGAAAGTCTTAAGTAACACCCCAAAAAGCCTGCAGCCCCTGGAGATGCCAGAGAGAAAAATTTCCTATTTCCCTGAGATGAGCATAAAAGAGTGACCATTTGCATTTACCATTTCTTTTGACATATAAAATTTGTAACTGCTACAAGAAATAAAATTTGTAACTGCTACAAGAATGAATCCTTGCAGTCTAATTTTCCTTTCCCATATCTGGCTATCAAGTCACCCAGTCTCAGGAGTCATCTGGGTGACCTTCAATGACTCATCAACCTAAAGACATAGCAGGGGGATACAGGTTTTCAACCATGGGTGCCATAGTGGCAGGTCACGAGGATCCTAGAACTAGTCCCCTTGGAAGTTTACGTGGATCGATGCTGATGGATGGGACTGACATCACCTGGATCTCACCAGCAAGGCCCCATCAGCTGTGTCAGTTGGTGTCTGCTCTGATTGGTTGGTGCCTGTACCTTATTGCTTGTTAAGTATTTTGAATATCACACCTACTGATGACCTTGGCCTAATACCAGAAAGTTTCAAAAGCCCCTTCCCCCAACTTGGATCACCCCCTAGAGAGAATAAAAGAAAGGGGTGGGAGGACCCTGAAGGGATGATGATCCCCTTCCTAGGAGACTAGAATAAACCAATGACTAAGTTCACCGTAGATGGACTGATGTTCATAGCTTACCACCAAGTTAATTAAAGGGCCTTAAATATTCTCTGAGGGAAGGGATTTATCAGCATGTGTAAGAATGAAATTTTCAAAGAAACAAATATTTTGAGTCTGTATTTGAAAGTAGCAGATATATTCAGTGGGATTTAAGGCATGGTCTTGTTAGAAAAGTTACTAGCCTCTTAAAAAATGTTTTGTTTGCCTGGTTAGACTAGGATGGGGTCATTGGATGTCTCTGGTTAGGACCCCAGTTGAGAGATGTGTTCATCACATCAAGGATGAGTTTCTCATATGAAAGCAGTGTGGGCATTGTTAGGCATTGGGTTGGCTGAGTAGGCAAAGTGATGGAGTCTCTTCTCAGGAGGTTATAAAAACCAGGAAACATTTCCATTCGTCTATTTGAGTTTTAAACCACTTCAAAGCAGGAGGAAGAAAAGAGGTTGAAGCATGTGGGTCAGATGTAGTGAGCATCCTGGACCAGTGCTATACTACGTTGTCTTCAAATATGAATTACCTATATTTGAAATTTAAACAGTTACAGAATTTTTAGTTAAAATAGTGGGTAACAAAAACAGGTAAGAATGAAGAGAGCATGGGGGAATAGTACTGACAAGAGCCAAGGGAAATGGTCTCATTGGTCTCAACATTTATTTTGATTTTAAAGTCACTAGGTTTTTCAAAATTCCACTAGAAGATATTCCATTGGATTGCTACAAAGTATCACCAAGTAACTCTAATAATAATATTCACCACAATCTGGAAAGCCTTTGGAGAATTTGCTACACTAAATACCGGCCTGTGAAAGGTATTGTTCCAGTATCTCCAGGTTTCGGGTGATTTTCTAAAAACTCACATAAGGGGCACCTGGGTGGCTCAGTGGCTTAATCTTCTGCCTTCAGCTCAGGTCATGATCCCAGGGTCCTGGGATGGAGCCCTGTATCAGGATCTCTGCTCAGCAGGGAGCCTGCTTCTCCCTCTCTCTCTCTGCCTGCTGCTTTGCTTGTGATCTCTGTCAAATAAATAAATAAAATCTTAAAAAAAAAAACTCACATAAGATCAGGGCCACCTCTAGATTGTACGGAGTCCTAGAAAATTACTTTCTGCAGGACCCTGTTTATATAATCACTTTGACTAAAAAAAAAAAAACAATTAATGGAACCATGTGAGTTCTAGTCATTTATCAATGACGATTTAGAATCGGGGGTAAAGAAGTGATTCTTGCATATTCGTTTGCTGTCCGGTCAATGTTTGTGAAGCAGGTTCTCCTGGGGGCTGGGTGCCATCTCTTCTTGTTTTGGTTCAGGGACCACTTCGGTCTTCTTTTTGTCAAATGCCCCCTTCCTGGCTAACTTCCTCTCTCCCACCAGGGGAAAATGGTAAGAAATAACGTTATTATTCTTTGGACCCTGTTTCCATGGGTAGATCTCCTGACCTTGTCCGTCCATCTTAGAACCATCTGTTTGGTGCCAGTCTTGTCATGGCACTTCAGCCTCCTTTGCTGCCCACAGATATGGGCCTCCTGTGACTCTTAAGGATCATTCCCATGCTTCTTTGCTGATGACCACAAGAGCAACTTTTATCCAGAGGATACAGCAAAATGGGAACAATAATTTATGTGTAGGTCATGTTCAGACGACTGCTAGCAGTTATCTAGTGTTAAGTGTAGAATGACGCATTTTCAGCTACGTCTTTTCTTGAAAGCTTTAGGCTGTAATTGGAGAGTTCCCAGTGCTCTCCTTCAGGGTGGACAGTGGGAGACGGTCCTTGGGCCCAGAAGGGTTTTTGTGGGTTCCATTCCCACAAAAAGCCAGTCTGGGAAAATGCAATGTTACCACATTGACTGGAGACATGTGGACCTCTGTTGCAAGGGTATGCAGTAAAGTAAGAGTCTGCAAAAACCTTGGAGATGAGTGAGGGTACTGCTGAGGACCGACCGACCTGAGGCAAGGAGCATGTCAGAGGCCAGTGACCACTCTTAGGCTGGCAATGATGGGGGGTCGGGGAGAGCTCTCCGGCTGTGGAAGGACCGCCCCTGCCACCACCCCACCCCCCGGGGTTTTGTAGACAGAGACAACACCACCACGGGAACACTGACAGGCCCACAAATGCACCAAAGTGGACAGTTAGCCCATTGCCTTGAATAATCCTATGCCCAGCATGAGTGACCCAGAGTCAGTAGGCCCACAGCCACTCTGGGAGGCCAGTCATATGTGAAGACACAGCGTGCTGGCTGGTGGGGGTGACCTGTTGCCAGGCTAACCCCCTGGAACAGATCTGGACCACAGGCTCTGACAATGAAGAGGTGTGAGGTCAGGGGTTCCTTGCAGCACCTGGTTTGATGCCACCTTGGGAGAGAGGGTTGAAGAGTGTCCTGAAGAGGAGAAATGGGGGCCAGGGCCCCTGCAGGCAATGGTTTGGGATGGGGCTGCTGGACCTGGATGGCACAGCTAGCCCTCGTAGGTCCCAGGCATCCAATGAAGACTTAGAAGAACTTGTGCAAGACCTCCAAAGCACAGGTGCTCTGAGGTGTGGATGGGCTTGGGCCACTTGCCTGGGTCTAAGGGTGATAGTGTGGAGGGTGTTGTATTGTAGATCTGGAAGCATGTTGGGTTCATAGGTAGATGGCCATACTCTTGACTCAGAGCTGGACATCCGTTAGCCCTTCAGTTTGCCATGGTCTGTCAGAGTGAAGGGGGTGTAATTTTTCAAAAAACAATAGCTATATAATAATTTGTTAAAGAAGCATAGTGTGTGTATTCTCCTAATGCACACATGTGTTTCCTTATATATATTTATATATAAATGCATGTAAAATAATATACAAGCACATAATTTATTTTATAAATTTGTGTGAACATGTATAAACAGAAATATATGTATATCTTTCATACATATATCTCTTTCATTTGATAGAAGAACTTGGCTTCATTCATTTTTTTCATTTACTAGATTTTCATATTCATATAACTTATTTATTGCAAAGCAACCATTTTCATATTTTTGATCCAATAAATTATTTCAATATGTGAAATCATGACACTAATATGACACTAATCTTCATTTCTTCACATTTTTTAAAATGTGCCCCAACATAAGGCTCAAACTCACAACCTTGAGGTCGAGAGTCACACACTCTACAGACTGAGCCAGCCAGGCGCCCCTCATGCCTTCAGTTCTTAAAGGAGCTGGTTTCTCTTTATGACCATATTTACTTTACGGCTGATACTTTTGTGTAATTTTGTATAATTTAGCAGATTTCTTATTGATTTGACCCTGCTTGTCTAACCTGACTTTTTCTTTTCAGTACATAGCACTTCTTGTTATATTTTCAAGAGAATACTTTATAAAGAAAAATTATTCATCAAATAAAGGAAATGAAAACCCCAATGGCTGTTGTGTAAGAATAGAATTGTATCACTACCAATGAAATATTCTTTCCTATAAACAAAATGAGGAACTAGACTGAGAAGAATTAAGTATGCTTAAATATGCTGAGGTCTTGGAAATTTTAACTGGAAGAACATTCATCCCTGCATGCGTTTAAGGGGTATAACTCTCTTGTTTTCTACATTCACTGGAATTGTGAGAAGTAGACCAAATAGATGTTTGAGCTTTGTCAGCTCTGAACCCAGTGGTGATGCAAGAGGCACTTGGTCTGGGGACCACATCTCAAGTATGAAGAGAGGGCCAACACAGGGTCAGAGTGGGCTTCATGGTGAGGCCGTGGTGAATGTGGGCCTTTAGGTCTGGGCAGTGGTTTGGGAACTGGAATAGTGGGTGTGGTGGGGCACTGCCCAGATGCCCCTTCAGGAGGAGACAGACACTGCCCCGCTGCAGGGAGGGTTGGCTGCTGATGGATCTCAGCTGAATCCCTCTCTGAGCTCTGCCTCTCGCCCAAGGTTCTATCTCCTCCCTGGGGGAAGCCTACCTCTCGAGACTGGTCAGTTTCTGACATCCCGAAGTGCCACCTCAGCCCCAGGGCTTCAGATGGGATCTGCTGGGGCCTCAGTTCTGGACGCATCATGGTTTAACTTCTCCCTTCGCCCAATCCCACACCCCTCACCCCCTCATGGGTCTTCCTGAGAGCTCCCCAGTGAGCCTGCACACACATTGCAGCATCTCACACCGTCTGTTCCCGGGATGCCTGACTTAGGACAATGTCAGGCTTTCCAGGTAGAGGATGGCTCTGGGAAACAGTGGAGACGTTCAGTTGGCTGGGATGTCGTATCTAATATAGGGACAAGAGAGATAGAGGTGTGGAAAGGATTCACCGTGTAGACAAAGGGGCTGGTGTGGGGGACGGTGAGGAGCGACAGCTTTGAGCATAGAGCAGCCTGATGGCCAATTTAGGTCAAATATCCAAGTTTTCTGTATATCTCAGGGACCATATGATAGTAACAAATGTAATTGAAAGAAGTCGTTTATAATGTGTCCTCATTTTTAAAAAAGATTTTATTTATTTATTTGACAGAGAGAGACATGGCAAGAGAGGGAACACAAGCAGGGGGAGTGGGAGAGGGAGAAGCAGGCTTCCTGCTCAGCAGGGCTCGATCCCAGGACCCCAGGATCATGACCTCAGCTGGAGGCAGAGGCTTACCCAACTGAGCTGCCCAGGTGCCCTTTATGTATTCCCCTTTTTAGATGGATATCCCAGCACTAGTGAGCCCTGTCTTTTGAAATTTTTTTTCAAGAAGTAGGGACAGGTCTGAGAAGATTGTCTGCATAAGCAATCTCCACGTGCATTTGCAAAATAGCTGCTAAGGGTTAAAAATATCACCTCTTCCCTTTACAGCACTTGTTCCTGCCTGTTCCTAGAAGAACCTGCTAGGTACCAGAGCATGGTCGTGTGGTGTCTGAGCCTCCCCCCAAACCCTGCAAGGCAGTATTAATGACCCAGTCTGAGGGATAGGGAACTGAGGGTTGGGAGGACTGAGGCACTTGCCTAGTGAGGAAGGAGGAAAGATGGAATTCGATCCCAGATTTCCTGAACTTGAAAGGTTCTGCTGCCCGAATCAGATGAGCAGGTCTCATGGAGCCCATGAACTGGGCCTCGTGCTCTGGGGCTCTGACTCACCAGGCCTAACTGGTGACCAAGACACGTGCTGATTAACCCTTACAAGTCCCAAAGCTGCTGTTCAGTAACACAGCAGCTGATTCAAACAACTCTTCCTTCTTCAGTAACAATAATAATCATAAGAAGTACTTCTGGTTTTATTATGTGTAAAGCCCTTTCTACGTGTCGTATTGCTTGAGCTTCCCAACACAGCTGTGTGGGAAGTGAAACAAAGCATTAGCCCCATTCTGTGGATGAAGGAATGGAGGCTCAGAGAAGTTCATGGGCTCACATTCACTTGGCTCAATGTGGGCAGGACCAGGCCCTGAATTCTGGTGTCCCTTTTGTGCTCATGGAATGTTCATGTATGGTGAAATAGTATTCTCTTTGTGCTTTTTTAAAAAGCGAATAAAATTCAAATAAAATGCTGACCTTGCGGGCCATTAAAAAAAAAAAACAAAAACAGACAGCAGGCCAGATTTGGCCCTTGGCTGTGGTCTGCCCAGGCCTGTTCTATAAGGACCGATCGTTCACCTCTGATAAAGTCTTCAGGCTGGAGGGGTGGTCCGCCTCCTACAATTCATCCCCTAGAGCAGAGGTGGGAAAAGGGCCTGTCTGAGCTCTTACCCAACCCTGGCCTCTGCTGTTAGCTTGCCTTCTCGTAAGCCATTTGTTTAAGCATCCGAGAGGGAATGAGGCTTTAAGGAGAATGTACCTCTGTCTTTGACCTTGGTGGAACTAAATGCTCTGTAGATACACCAAGATTCTCTAGGAACAATTCACCAGCCAAGAAACAAAAATGGCATGTTCAAACTGATTAAAAACGAAGTTTGACCCTCCTGTAACTTGCTGGGTAGATACCAATATGCTGGCATCCTCGTACTTGACTATTACTATCTCGAATTATCATTCCATTCTGGTGGATGCTTTCTACTTTTATCAAAACCTGACCTTTTCCCCTCATGTCACCTGCAAGGCCCTTTTTCTAAACTCCTCAGGATTTGTCATTTATATTTGATTGCCATGTCTCACCAGTAAAAATTCCCAGGTGATTGAGACAAGTACCTTCCTCTCTATACTTGGGATTTTATATCATTGTTTACCTGACACTTTGCATTCTCATATGTTTTAAGAATTTTCTTTAATTTTCCCCCTATCTTTCTGATGCCATATCATCAAAATGGCATGATTTCTAAGCACTGTAGTTTGTGTTGGGTTCCTGGTTTTGCAGTACACCTGGTATTTGTAAGAACCACAATCTTGCAGGAAAAGGAAGAGAGACGAGGATTATCTGTCATGGGGGAAAACTGGGATATGCCAGTTGGGGATGGGAAGCAGTGTAGGAAGTGGGGGGGTGGGGGGCAAGAAATGGCCTTCGTGAGAAAATGCTCCCTCTGGGCTCAGTCAGACAGTGGAGCTTCTCTGTTTCTGAAAGAATCCCCCCCCCCCTTTTAAATAAACTCTATGAAAGTGAATTGTGTATGAAGGAAAAATGACCTCACACATTACTCTGCTTTCCATGAAGTAAAAAAATCATGGTGGAAAATTTACAAGGAAAATCAATTTAATTTCTCTATTTCTCTTGCCATATGATTTTCAAGATTACCCAATACTTGGACCGTCCCGGCAAAGTGTCTGTCCTTATTGACCTCATTTCTATTTCCCAATCACTTTATTTAGCAGCTTGCTAAATATAACACCCCTTCACCCTGGGTCCTTTTTTAAACAGAAGAAGGATGAGACAGGAAGTGGTGATATAATTTCCCTGGACTGACAAGGCAAGCTAACAGCAGAGGCCAGGGTTGGGTAAGAGCTCAGACAGGCCCTTTTCCCACCTCTGCTCTAGGGGATGAATTGTAGGAGGCGGACCACCCCTCCAGCCTGAAGACTTTATCAGAGGTGAACGATCGGTCCTTATAGAACAGGCCTGGGCAGACCACAGACAAGGGCCAAATCTGGCCTGCTGTCTGTTTTTGTTTTTTTTTTTTTTAATAGCCCGCAAGGTCAGCATTTTATTTGAATTTTATTCGCTTTTTAAAAAAGCACAAAGAGAATACTATTTCACCATACATGAACATTCCATGAAATCGGCCTTTTGTGTCCCCAAATACAGTCGTGCTGGGGTACGCCACACTTGTTTGCTTACACACTGGTGCTGTCTTTGGCTGCTTTCGTGCTACGATGGAAGAGTTGAGTGGTTGCAACAGAAACTTGAAAAGCCTAAAATAGTTTATAATTTGTAAATTAGATGGCCTGCAAAGCCTAAAATATTCACCATAGTGCCTTTTATAGCAAAAGCTTGCTGACCCCTGATACAGAAGATTCTGAGGGATGAGACATGAAATAAGCATTCGTTTCTTGGCTCACGCCTGGGGCCCGTGTCTGGCAGCTGCGGGAGGCAGCAAAGGGTGGGGCCGTGGAGGAAGCTACAGGAAGATTCTAATTTTTCTCAGAGTGGCTCCTGTGTGAATCCCTGAGGATATCACAGGGACCCTCCCCACCCCCGCCTTTTTAAATCGAGTCTGAGTTTTTCAGTTATGGGAAAGGAAAATAACACTTAGAGGAGTTCAGTGATTTCCCGAAAGTGACACAGCCAGTCAGACTTAAGTCCAGGAACTTTGCCTTCAAGGCAAGGGGAACTTGAAGCTCACCATGCTTCTGCAAGCTGGGGCAGCCAGAGAGAGAGAAGCCGCCATTGCTGGCGAGACCCCTCCGCTGAGAAGCAGAGAGGGCTGCCCGAGGGGCCTCCACTGGCTCCCGAATTGCGCCTCCCTTGTGTTCGTAGCGAGCTCGGCAAAGCCCGGCGGTGCTAAGGACCCGGGCCGTCGCATCTCATTTCAGCAACTAGAGTACGAGGCCTTTGAATAGGGTTTCCAGATTTAACAAATTAACATTCAAGCTGCCCAGTGAAATTTGAATTTCAAATAATTATTTTTTTAGTTCATGTATGTCCCATGCAGAACTTGAATCTATTTGTGTGAGATTTATTTAAAAAGTTACATTAAGAATTGTTTATTGCTTATCTGAAATTCCAATTTAACTGGGCATCCTGTATTTGATCTGATGATTGTCCCTTTGAGGGCAGGGATCAGGGACTTCACTCTTTCTTCATCTACCTCTTTCCTCCCACATCCATATCACTCCCACACGCAGTCCCACCGTGCCTAGCATAGTGCCTTGAAGATCCTGAGGGACTCATTTAATGGAAAACCATCCTCTTTCAGGCTAAGCACTTAGCTCCCACCAAGGCTGAGGAGGCAAACATGTAAATTGATTCATTTCACTATATTCTGATACCCGCTAACGAATGGCAGGATGAGCCAAGAGCTGTGAGGATCTCAGGGAGGGACACCCTCAGCCTTCAGAATAGCAATTGGAACGGCTTCCCAGAGGATGGGATCCCCAGGGTGAGTTTTGAAGTCGGGGTAGGAGTTGACAGGCTGGACTGGGGAGGGGGAACTGGGGAGAAGGAGCAGCAGGCGCCAAGTCCTAACTCCATAAAAGGGAATGGTGTGCCCAGGAATGGAGAGGGAAGGAGGGAAGCTGGGTGATTGCTGCAGGGGTATCTGGGACAGCAGGAGGCACTTGATGAACAGTCTTCAGACATTCGTCCCGAATGCCCCACTGGGCAGCTCCGCAGATGTGGCCCTGGAGTGAAGACCACACGTGATCCTTGTTCTCAGTTCTGTGACCCTAACTGCCAATGCTTGGGCCACTAACCCAGCAGCCTCTTCAACCAAGCAAATGTTCTTGGAACATGCCTGTTTGTTTCAGGTTAGCTTCATGGCACAGTTGGCATGTCCTTCACCATGGCATGACAGAAATCCCATAGTGAAGTCTAACATTCACTTACTACTCTTGAACTAGTGACGGGAAGAGAACAGTGGCCTGCTTGGGTCTGAGGCTGGGCTTTTCATCTACCTCGAGTCTCTGACTGGCCATAAGTGACTCCCTGAGATGTAAAGGAGTCTATTGTTAGTCCACCTAATTCCTACAAACATCAACCTCATCCCTTGTGTCCTTAGTCTTTTTCCAAACCACACAGAAAGACAGTACGCATGGTATCTTCTATGTGTCCCTCTTCTCCACTTCTCCATCTTGCTGCACACCCCAGTCAGCTGTACTATGTAGACAGTCTTAATGGACTACCTGGGCCTCACTTTGGAGGGTAGCCGGTCAGTGAGGTGGCTCTCTGCCACTGAGTCACTCGAAGTTCACCGTGTCCCTCTACAAAAGACCACTTTCATCAAGCACCTTCTCCACACCGCAGCCATTTCTGGTTCCAGTAAGTGCTTCTCTCCCTTGGTCCACCCCTACTGCAGGCTTTGGGTAGTAATGGCTTCCGACTCCTACTTGTCATCGGGTATGCCCTTTTTCTTGTTGATTTTCCTGAACGCTGCCCACACCTGGATAAATAGTCATCACTTTATTAAACTGTCCTCAATTACTGTTTGAGTGTGTCATTTGTTTCTCGAAGAGACCCTGACTGATGCAGATAAAAGTAGTGTGACATTTATTTGCTTATTAATTCATATTAATAGAAGAATGTTTAATTCAAGGATATGTCATACTCCACTCTATCATGAATTTTGAACAACAGGTAACTATTATGTAAGGGAATATGCTGGTTTGGCAAATAAATTACATTTCAACTTAGATAAGTTGGTTCTGAATCTGAGCTCTTTTAGTTACTACCTTGTGGTTATTGGATGAGTTGCTTCTCGTGCCCTTATCTATAACACAGGAGTGATAATTCCTCCCTCATCCAGTGGTTGTAAAAATTAGGGGAGATACTGGGCAAAGGACCTGAATAGATATTTTTCCAAAGAAGATGTACAGATAGCCAATAGGGACATGAAAAGGTGCTTAACATCACTAGTCATCAGGGAAATGTAGATCAAAAACATGAAGAGATATCACTTTGTATTTGTTAGGATGAATATCACTAAAAAGATAAGAGCTAATCAATTTTGGTGAGAATGTGGAGAGTACCCTTTTGCACTTTTGGTGGGAATGTAAATTGGTGTAGCCACTCTGGAAAACAGGATGGAGGTTCTCCAAAAATTAAAAGCACAATTACCATATAATCCAGCAATTCTACCCCTGGGTACATATATGAAGAATAGGAAAACAGGATCTCAGAGAGAGATATGTGTACTCCCATTTTCATTGCAGCATTATTCACAATAGCCAAGATATGGAAACAGCACTCATGTCTGGCAAAGGAAGAACATGATGTTTATACAATGGAATATTATTCAGCCATAAAAAGAAGGATATCTTGCCATTTGCAACAATGTGGATGAATCTGGAGGACATTATGTTAAGGAATATAAAACAGTAAGATAAATACTGTATGGTATCATTTATATGTGGAATCTTTTTTTTAAGAAAGCTGATGTCATTTAAACAGAGAGTAAAATGGTGGTTGCTGGGATCTGGGGGAAGGACAAACAGGAAAATGTAGGCCAAAGGGTACCACTTTCAGTTATAAGATGAATAAGTTCTGAGGATCTAATATACAGAATGGTGACTATAGTAAATAATACCATACTGTACACTTGAAATATTCTAACAGAACTTAAGTGTTCTCACCACACACACACACACACACACACACATGCACTCGTGCATGGATTAAATGAGATAATGCTTATAAAGCACTTAGTTTATTGCCTCATACATAATAGGATTACTAAAATACTTAAGTGATATACTGGGTATTTAACCCAAAACTACAAAAATACTAATTCAAAGTGACAGGGTACTCCTGTGTTTATTGCAGTATTATTCACAGTAGCCAAATTATGGAACCAGCCCTAGTGTCCATTGATAGATGAATGGATAAAGAAGAAGTAGTACATATACACAACGGAATATTACTGAGCCATTAAAAAGAATGAACTCTTGCCATTTGCAGCAAAGTGGATGGAGCTAGAGAGTATGATGCTAGGCGAAATAAGTTAGTCAGAGAAAGACCTATACCATATGATTTTACTCATATGTGGAACTTAAGAAACGAAACAAATGGGCAAAGGGAGATAAAAGAGAGAGACAAATCAAACATCAGACTCTGAACTATAGAGAACAAACTGATGGTTACCAGAGAGGAGGTGGGGGAGGAATGGGCGAAATAGAAGATGGGGATTAAGAAGGGCACTTGTTGGGATGAGCTCTGGGTATTGTGTGTAAATGTTGAATCACTATATTGTACACCTGAAACATTCATATAACACTCTATGTTCACTATACTGGAATTAAAATAAAAAGCTTGTAAAAATGCCTAAGGGACCCTTAAAGATACATCATTTTCATCATGTCCAACAATATGCCTTGGATTCTAGAGCAACACCTTCCAATAGAACTTTCTGCAGTGATGGAACTGTTCTATATTTGTTCTCTGATATGCACTTATTGAATATTTGAAATGGGGCTAGTGTGACTGAAAAGATGAAGTTTAAATTTTATTTAATTCTAATTAAGTTAAAATGGCCACATATGACTCATGGCTACCATATTGGACTTTACAGATCTAGAGAGTAAACATAAAGATAACAAGTCATTTTGTAAGATCGTCTATGCTATTTCACATGTGAAACCTGTGAACATGTGTACATGTGAACATAAAACCATCAGTAGGATAAAATCAGAAGTATCAACTGTTCATGTTCCTAGAACCTGACATGATACTCGCGTCGGCAGTACTCATATAAAATTTTTTCTGTACTAGATAGATTGAAGTTATACACAAACATATAAACATACATAAACTTAAAGGGAATATTCTGGATAAATTTATTTTAAATCAAATTATCTGGATAATTATCTCAATTCCTCCTTTTGCTGTAGTCCATTGGATATTAATATAAGAACTTCTCTACCCCTTGCCCTTCCAGAGCCCATGGTGGGCATACTTATCAATATAGCACTTATTCTTGCCAAGCCCAGTTGGGCCTCCCAATCCTCAACAAGGCAATGGACATTGACTGGAATTGACATGTGAGATAAAGCCCATTTTCCACCCTCGATTTAAATACATTCTTTTAAGGGAGTACTTGGGTAATTTGGAAAGAAAGGTAGCAAATGACGTAGTAAAAAATCAATATATTTAGAGTTAGAGAATTTTAGAGCCAGAGAAGTCTCAAAGAGTTGTCTTATTTTCTTGGACTTGACTTATTTGCCAATACACAAATGTATCATATCTGCTGCATATCTTCTGGTTATACCTCCCAACCCCACCTCAGATCCAGTGTTCACCCTTCTCCACCCAGCTATGTGCACTGGGGGATGACCTGTGGACTGATCACTGGACTTCCTTGCCCTGGGCTTCCTTTTGGCAAATGGCCAGTGGGAGGCACCAGCAGGAGATCTGGCAATCAGGTAAGGGTGAAACTGGGTATTTATCCCCTGACTCCCTTCCTGTGGGGACAAGGTAGATTGCCAGGGTCCTAATACTGTGAGTCATATAGCTCTTGTCGTCTGTTGGGGACCCTCTCCTCACAATCTTGTGTTTCCTTGGAAACTGCTCCTTCTCTGCCTCTTCAGGCTCAGGGAGAGTAAAAGGAGGGCTTCTGGGGGTAGTCCCAGATGCTACACTCTTTCTTCTTTCCCTATACCATGGCCACGTCTCTGAAGAGTCTCTTTCTCGTTAACTCTCCTCCTACTTCACAATTTGAGTGTGCCATTATTTTTGACTGGGACTTTGATATATCTATGACAGAGTATCAGGATCAGGAAAAGCCATCAGGGCTTTTCTTCCGAGCAGCAATTGCTACAGGGGTAATTTAGGACATTGTTTTCTAGAGCAGTTGTTTAAACTCCCTGCCTTACCAGACATCAACCTAGACCCCTCTGGGGTGAGTCATTCTATTTGTGTGGGTGGGGTTAGTTAAAATAATTTAAGAATTTTCTCAAAAGTCCAAGTGTGGAGCCCCAAATAAAATAAACAACCAAAAAAAAAAAAAAAACCACTAGGACTGTGCATTTAGATGTCTTGGACAGTGATCCACAGCCCAGCCCCTCCTTTCTGGGCAGGATGTGGTCAGAGTACTATACACGGTTAAGAAATTTCCCTTTTGAGCCTCTTCATCATGTAGTTTGGTGTGGATAAAATCAATTCCAAACAATAGCTAGAAGTTTAGGTGTTATGTGTACAGTGGTAGAAGAGCTTTGGCAGAGTCAGGATGGCATGCTGATTTTCTTCTGCCCCAAATATTGTTCAAAATGGCCCTTCATAGGTCACAAGCCGAAAGGGGTTGGCTTTCTATGGCATGCAATGGTAGATGCGACCCACCTGGACTCTTGTCTGTTTGGTGTCGTGCCTGCGAGAGGCCTAAAATCTCCCTGCCCCAAAATACCTTTCTTCCCAGAAGTTCTGTCACAATTCCAGAAATTCCCATTCTGTGCCTGTTACCCTAAGGGTATTATCGAGTGAAGGCATCATTTTGTGGGAAAAGGATATTACGTATCAGCTGGTTGACCACCTGGCAGAAATAGACATATGTGGTTGAAACTATTACCTCCTGGTATTGTGCGCAGAGAGAATGGGGAAATGGAAGTCCCGGTTGGGAAGGAGGTAAGCAGAGGTGTGAGCTTCCAGAATCACTCAGGAACCCGGACCTGTCAGGGAGAATGCAGTGGTGTAGTTAGTGACCACGGCAGGTGCTGGGATGCCTGAGTATACCGGGGCATAATTAACACTGTCACCAAAGAGGAAATCTGTGACAACATTACAAGACAGTCTATGTAAAGGGTCCAAGGCAAAGCTTTGTCAATCTGTTTCCTTTTCTGGTGCATCCATAATGTGGTTGAAAGTTGTCCCGACTAGGAGATGGTCAAAGGCTACCTCAGGACTGCCTGACCTTGAAGAACTAAACCGCTATGAGCACTCAGAAGCCAGAATGGCAGTCATCTGTCATTAACTGGTAGTGGCTGTGTGACGTGTTGTAGTTGATACTGAGTGTGAGGCGGCATACAGTCATATGAATAAGGATGACATTGTTGATTAGCAGTGGGCTTGGACTTGGAGGGCAGAGAGGGAGATACATTTGCCAGTCCCACCAAGGGCCTTTTTCTGCTTTATTTCACAGCCAAACTGTCATTTCTGGGTTTTGGGGGGGCCTGAGACTGGCTTCGAGAATCCCTAGTACTGCCTTCTGGGGAATAAGCTGTCATTGGATCAGTTTACAGAGAGTACATGCCTGAAGCTTTTTATCTCTTCCTATCATTAAGTCTGTAATTCAGGTGAGATGCCCATCAGTGGTTTGGGGATTCAGGCTGAGGTTGAATGGGCCAAGAAGAGTGGTCTCCCAAAGGGATGGCTGGTGAGGAACCCATCTCCATGTGCCTCTGAACTAGGTCCGGACAGCAGGAAGCCCTGGGAGACATCCTCAACTCCTCTTGTTTCCGTACATTTTCCATCCAGCCTCTCAGGAAGAGCTGACAGAACCTGTGCTGGTCCGACCACTTGTCATCACCTCCACCGTTGTTGGCCAGCGCCCCCTCTGCTGTCTCTCACACACTCTGTTCCAGAGAGTCCTGTCTGGCTCCCTGCCCTCACCTTTGTGCCCTGCAGTCTTGTCCTCCTCAGTTTTTTAAAAACATTCCTCAGATCCTGTCATTCTTCTGCTTTCCACTCTCCAGTGCCTTTCCAACACACTTAGAGTACAATCAGAAGACCTCACCATGGCCTCAAATAGCCATGTGATCTAGGGTCTTCTCCTTGTGGCCTCATCTCCCCCATCCTCTTCCTCTCTGCCGTTCTTCCAGCCACCCTGGCCTACCTTCTGTTCTCCCACCTCGCCACGCTCATTCCCATCTCAGTTGCTTTGCCAGGTGTGTCGCCCCCCCCATGCCTCCCTCCAGATCATCATGTGGCTTTCTCTCTCATTCATTCACATCTTGTTCACATGTTACCTTCTTCCTTGGCTCCTTTATCAGAAGTGACATCTCTTTCCCATGGTACTCCCTATTCTCTAGCCTTATTTAATTAATTAATTTATTTATTGACGCTGCTGCTCATTACTACTGAATTTCATGTTCACTCATTATTTATGTATAGATTTTCTTTCCTCCTCCCTAGAATGGAAGTCTTTGAGGGCAAGAACTGGTTCATTATTGTCATGTCTAGAAGAAGGCCTAGAATATAGGAGGTATTCAGGACATTTTTGTCAAATTTGAAAGTGAGGGGTCTTCTCTAGGCCATGGGGTTGCATGTCAACAATCAAGATGGTGTGTAAATCCATGGCAAGGGGTGTGGTGCCTGAGGCCAGGATCAGCTAACTGGCAGTAAGGGCTGACCAGGATGCTGCATGGCTGGGGAACACTCAGAGTGTACAGAGCTTCCAGGGAATTGGGAGTCAATGTCAGAATCCAAGTGAATGATTAAGATGGTGGATAAGAATTCCTAGCACAAAGAAGTTAACATTGAAACACTTTCTCAACTGAAATGCTTCCTACATACTTATGCCTAGAACAGGAGCCGCAGTGTGTATCCTAAGGAGGGTCTGAGGTTGAGCTTGGTTCAGAGATGGTGAACAGGGTGATCCAAGGAGGTGGGAACTAGAAGCCTACCTGCTATGAAGTCATCACCAATCAATCCATTTAATTCTACAAAGTCCAGGAAGAGAATCAGGCCTTCTGAAATCAGTTTCTAACATAGGACAGCTGCCCCCTCCTTGCAGATGCTTTTCCCAAAACCAGTTAATCGGGGGAGATGTCATGGTGGTTATGTTCCCCAAGGGACCAGAGACCAATGAGTTCTGTGGTCCACTTACATCTCACATTGGGGAACTCCACTGAGTAGCAGAGACCTCTCTGCTGCTGGGAATCCCCATCCCAGCAGTGGCCTCTGTGGTGTTGAGCTGCAAGTTACTTTTCAGATTTAGCACACAGCCTCGTGAGGAGACAAAGTTGTTACCTCTTTAGAGAAACCAAGCCAGTGATGCTTCCCACATCTGGGAAACGGGAACATTTCTAGAAGTTGGAAGCCAATGTCTAAGGTGGAAGGATGGCTTGTACTGACCTTTGTGTGCCCCCATCCCCAGCCCTACTTGTACATTTCCAGGATTGGTGTAGGAAGAAGTACATTGCTGTGTGTTTGTAACTCAGGCCATCGTTTGAGGATAAGTAACAAAGAGGTCTGGCGTGGTTTTCAAAGGAAGTAAGGTGAAGATTCTTCTCCCCAGCCTACTAAATAAACCACTGAGGCCTTTCATGACTCAGAAACCGCAGACCCCACAGACAACATGCATCTATTCATTCTTGTCTACAAATATTGATGGAGAGCCTATTGTGTGACTAACACAATGCTTCAGTTGAGGATGTAATGGTAAAATAAGATTCACTCCCTCCCCTCAACAATAGATAATCCTACTCCAGTGTGGAACATTCTACATCACGTAGGGCAACATAATCTAATGGCAAGGAACATAAGCTGAGTTTTGTCACTCACCAGGCTGTGTGATCTTGTAAAAGCCACTTCCTTTCTCTGTGTTTCAACTTTCTCATGTGTATTTCAAGGAAATTACCCATGTTATGGGATTAAATAAAATAATGCCTATCAAGTGTTTAGCCCAAGTGTCAGTAAATGTGAGCTATGATGCTGGCTATGATTTTATGAGAAGAGTTGGCCTGTAATACTGGGGGGGCACATTGATATCTTGAACTACCATATTTCTGGACAAATGTATTTACATTCAAGGCCAAACCTAGAAAAAATCTGAGTAATTGGAAATATCTTTTTTAAAAATTTTCTGCCCAAGAGCCTCTCTATCCAAACCTGTTTTCTTTCCCCTTTCTGGAAGCTTTGATTTTCTCTGTCAATATATCTCTCAGTAGACTGGCAGACTGGAAGGAATCTCAGCAGGATATGTCCATCATATTGTCTTTGATTTAGAGCATCGTTCTTCCTTGAGGTGTTCACATCTCACCCAAAGAACAGCATCATTTCAGGTATCAGTGAAACTGCTTTTTCTGAGAGTAAAGAAAAAATTTGGTATTTTTACAGGGAGAGACAGATAGACTGGTGAAATGGTCTCCACAAGAGACTCATGAACACATGGGAACTTGGTTCACAACAGAGACAGAAATACAAATCTACAGAGAGAGGAAGAATTAGTCAAGTGCTGGGATGATTGATGGAAACAGGAAATCCCTACCTCACACTTTAGACACAAGTAAATTCCAGATGGGATTAAGATGTACATATGAAAGGGAAAGTTTAAAACTTTGAGGAGGAAACATAGGGAACTTTTAAACATAGGGGCTTACGCCTCAAAAGGCATACACCAAAAGGAGGAGGTTTTATTTATTTATTTATTTATTAAAAAGATTTATTTATTTATTTATTTATTGGGCAGACAGAGATCACAAGTAGGCAGAGAGGCAGGCAGAGAGAGGAGGGAAGCAGGCTCCCCTCTGAGCAGAGAGCCTGATGCGGGGCTTGATCCCAGGACCCTGGGATCATGACTTGAGCTGAAGGCAGAGGCTTTAACCCACTGAACCACCTAGGCGCCCCAGAAGGAGGTTTTAAAATATGAGTAAATTGAAATATTACACTTCTGTACCAACGAAGACACAATAAATAAAGTTAAGGTACAAGCTTGAGACTGAAAAAAGGTATTAGTATGTTTATAATCAACAAAGAATTCTTAATAAAAGATTATTTTTAAACATTCCTGTGACTTAATACGAAAAGATAATCTAAGAAAGATGGACAGATAATATGAACTGAACACTCAGAAAAAGAAACTCAATCGCACTAATAAGAAGGGAAATTCAAATTAAAACCATAGTGTGACACTATTTTACACCCGTGAAGCTGGCCAAAATGATACCACCACCAGAATGATACCAATGAGTTTTGGTGAGGCTGTGGGGAAACACATGTCACATATTGCTGGTTAGAGTGCAGGTTGGGAAGACCATTCTAGAGCCCACATTAGCAATATCTCTCAAAACTGGAGAAGTGCATTTCCCAAGACCCAGAAATTCTACTTGTAAGTATATATCCTAGAAAATGTCTTGCACAAAGTAACAGGCACAAGAATGATCATTGCATCACTGGAAAGACAAAAAGGTGGAATGAATTAATACCCATTCAGAACAGGATAGACAAGTAAGTTGTGAATTAGTTACATGCCGTCTTAAATAGCAGTTACAATGAATGAGCTAGAGTTACATACACCAATAGGGATCAATCTCTAAAAGATAACAGGGCATACAAATAGCAAACTATGGAAGGGTCTGAATTATAGGACACCATTTAGATAAAAATATAAAAACACACCCAACTTTACATTGTTCACATTATATATCTATTATATGTTACATTACCCTGTGTATTTATTATATATTTATATATAATATATGATGCTTATATGCATTTATTGAATAGGTATATCTAAATTGTCTATTTTTTTCCCCAAAACACATCTCGTTTGTGTAAAAATACATAGAAAGTATCAAAAACGAGCATGGGCAGGACAGATATCAATTGGAGGACAGTCTGGAGACGGAGGAAGGAGAAGGGGTGGTAGTGGTTTGGTCAGGGCGGGACACGGGGGTGCTTCAATAAGATTTGAAGAAAATAGGATAAAATATTATTAAATCTAGGCTGTTGACAGTATATACACAGATGTTTATACTTTACCCTATGCTTGGCACTTTATTATTTTTTTAAAGATTTTTTTAATCCATTCATTTGACCGAGAGAGACACAGCGAGAGAGGGAACACAAGTAGTGGGAGAGGGAGAAGCAGGCTTCCTGCCGCCGATCAGGGCAGGAAGCCCGATGCCGATGCCGGGGCGCGGGGGGCGGGGGGGATCCAGGACTCCGGCATCAGGAAGCAAGCGGAAGGCACACACCCAATGAGAGCCACCCAGGCGCCCCTGTGCTTGGCATTTTAAAATTAAAAGAACAGGTTCCCTTTCTTGATGCCGAGGCTGGCCTCCCTTATGGCTTTTCCAGTTAGTTCTCCGAGAAGATAGTGTGTAATGGAACCTGTTTATTCCCTATAGTGCCTCCTGGATTTGTAGTACTTGGTTTGAGTCTGCATCACGCTCTCTTCTTTGGAGAAAGGGCTCATCTAGGGCAGGGATGCCTTGTAATGCATAATCAGAAGGTTTTCCTTGAAAGATAAGATCTTCCAACTACTTGCAAATCTCCACAGAGCATCCAAAACAGAGTTCAAATATTTATTTTCTCTGAAGGGGTTTTGAGAGAATTATGCAATCTAACGATTTAAATAGGCTCCTGAAAACAACTAACTTGACTCCTGTTGACCAAAGACCTCTTCCAAGCCAG